>CAJNDV010013336.1:74864-86878 GCA_905221635.1 Symbiodinium sp. CCMP2456
GGGCTTTAGGGGTTTAGGGGATTTAGAGGTTTAGGGGATTTAGGGGTTTAGGGGTTTAGGGTTAGGGCAAGCATACTAACCAACACTAACTTGCAAGCAATCGTAGCTAGTCCACTATGAAACGCAATGGACTATGACCGCAGCTGGGGAGAAGTGGAAGTGCCTGGCTGGATCCCGCCCTCAAACTGTCATATTCGAATCGCGAGTCTGGGGTTTAGGGAATGAAATAGGCTTGCTTAGGCCCGCGCCTTGTGCAGGGTTTAGGTATTTTTCAGGTTCAGAACTGAAACCTTTGGGATCCACTGCATTACTCAAGGGCCACCGCCAGAGATCAGACTGATGCAATCAAAACCCTAAACCCTGAACCCGAAACTCCTTAACCCATGCCCAAAAATTGAAAGCCATTCTAAGCAGGGCTTCGGTACCTCCAGCAGTTGCTTCTCCTCGTCGTCGCTGTTTTCCGCGACCTTTCGTTGAAGGATCCGCAAACATGTCCAAATCGGAGGTGTTGGGGCCTAGGCTTTGGGGCTTGGCGGCTTGTGTGCAACCGACTGCATCCAAAGTGTGGCAAATTCTATCGCAGGAGTTGCGACGTTAAATTCAGTCTCCCCAGTGGAGGATTCATTGACCCGATGTTGCGGCGCGACACACAGAGCTCCACCTTCTAACTTCAACCTCCCGACTTTGTGGCACCTTCTGCTAAGCAGCTTTGGTCGTTCAGCTGTCTCTTGCCGCACACTTAAAGCTCAAAATACCAAGTCTCCGCACTGCACTAACAAAGGAGCACGGAAGATGCCTCAAGGAAGCGTGGTGAATTGTCCCCCTGGAGCAGCAAGGCTGCTGCAGGCAAGGTTTTGGGTGTCTACTTGGTCTACTTGTGTAGTTAGAGTCCAGGCTTGTGTGAGGGTCCGGAGGGTTTGGGGATGGACTGACGGGCGCGAACGTATCGTGCTAGGAACCTTTGGAGTTTCGGAGTGAATGGCAATTTTGCAAACAGCAGGAGACAAATCGTGCGGAAACACATGACGCCAAAGCCAAATCACTTCCTTCAAATCCCTTCACGCAGCAGGCGGCAGTTGCAAACTATCTCTGGCACGTAAGCTTCCAAAAGCACTATGCAGCCTCCTCGTCATCGCAGACGTCACCCACCCGGCGCAGGCCATCGTTGGGCTGGCGCATATCATAAGCTGTCATTACTACAGCTACGTACGAGTTTCCAAGTTCCAGGTATCAACAGTGAGAACCATCAGATCAACCAATCGATAAAAGGCTGCATTTCCTTGAGGACCATTGTCTGCCATTGCTACTATGACGACTACCACCACCTACTACCACCGAGTACCACCTACTCCTGCTGCTACTGCTACTGCTACTGCTACTGCTACCGCTACCGCTACCGCTACCGCTACCGCTACCGCTACCGCTGCCGCTGCGGCTGCTGCTGCTGCTGCTGCTGCTGCTGCTGCTGCTGCTGCTGCTACTACTGCCACTGCCACTGCCACTGCTACTGCTACAGCTACTTTTACTGACTACGACGACGACGACTACTACTCCGACGCCGCCGCCGCCGCCGAAGACGACGACGACGACGACCACGACGACGACGACGACGACGACCGACGACGATGCGATGATAATACTAAAAACCAGAGCAATTGATCAACTAGCAGTAACAACGTAGTCCTGTTGATTGATTGTTTGATTGTTTCCACACCACTACTACTCACGGCTGCCGCCGCCACCACCACCACCACTTGCCAGACAGCCTCCTGAAATAGGGAGCCACTGAACCTCTGTTTTCCAGGTTGAGGGAGCTCAAGGTTTCGGGTGTGTGATGGATCGGATTTCCAGGCTTCTCGGGCTGGCAGACGCAACTGACCAGGTGCGGCACCCAGCGCTCGGGCAGATGCCACGGGGGCGCGAAGTCGCAGCAGATGTGCATGGCCTTGGACGCATTCCACGCATGTCATGGCATTTGCAACTCTAACTCGAAGAAGGAAAACAGCCATGACACCGGCAACAGAGGGGAAAAAAGGGGAGCGAGAGAGAGTCGTTCGAATGATGAGCACACCCATGCGCCTGCCCGTGGTCCACGGGCCCCGCGAAGGCGCTCTTCTCGAAGGCCGCCGCGCTCAGCCAAATGGTGCCCCTCTGACCTCAAAAGGGGGTTATGGGGTTTAGGGTTTAGGGGGTTATACGGTTTGCGAGGAGGGGGAGGGCTTGGGGTTCCTCGGGCTCAACGGCGTCAGGGAGGGGGGGAGAGAAAATTCAGGCAAACCGGCGACTGGGACTATGAGGTCAAGAGACCAGCTCAAACAGGCCTGTTTGTGTCTGGACGTGGGGGTGGGGGTGCAGGTGTATGCCTTTGCATGCTGCGACATGCGTGCATCCACACATGCTTTTGAGGGATGCTGAACAAGCGGAGCCTGTGCGTGCGTGTGTGCATGTAGGCACGTCATTGAGTATGCAAGTGAGTATGTAGAGAAACAATGGGCAAGCAGAAAAGCAAGCAAGCAAGCAAGCAAGCAAGCAGAAAAGCAAGCAAGCAAGCGAGCAGGTAAGTAAGCAAGTTAGCAAGTAGGCAAGAAAGATCAAGAAAGATCAAAACTAAGCATGTCCGATGTAATCATCAACTGAAACGCGGGCCATGTCGTCTCAGGCCCCCGACTGCTGTAGGAGATGGTCATGGAAGCGCCACATTCCTGCCCAGCGGTCCCAAACTTCCCTCAACTGGAAGCTGTTATTCCTGGGGTTTAGGATCTTTCGTTTTGAGAAATGCCTTGCCCCTGGGATGCTACGAAACACTTTTGACCCTGCGCTTACAACATATTCCTTCAGGGCCACTGCCGACTGCAAAACGAGCACCATGGAACAAGCAAGGCAATGAATGCAACAAGCAGTCCCAGAAATGTGTATGCGAGTTTTGATCCATAGACAATGTTCAAAATCAAGTAATTCTACGGCCATGTGAGCTACTTGCCATGGTGGCGAGAAAGATAGTGCTTTGGCGCCTGGCAGAACTCCCTGACGGCATGCCTGCTGCGGGCGATGAAAGTTCGCTCAGTGCTGGAGACTAGTTAACTAGTTGTGACCGAAGATCTCAAAGCCTTGATCTTGCACACGGCCGGGAGAGAGACACAGGCATGCCCTTGTTGCCGTCTGTGTACAACAAATTAAGATGGAGTCCAAGGCGTGCCTGGCACGGAATAGGTGACCCAAACATTAGGAAGGTTGACATTAAATCCCACCGCCACCATCGCAACTACTGCGGTCATCAGTAATATAGGCATTGCCATCAAGCAAGCGTGAAACTCACACCTGGGCTGTGAGCGCGAGGCTCAGTGCTAGCTACCAGCCAACACTGTCCCAACATGCTATGTACCACCACCAATAGCATCAACAAGGTCGCCATCGCTGCCCTCAACGCAGTTCTGACGAATGTGCACCGTCTTGAAAACGGACATCTTCTGCGGAGCCCTGCGCAAGTTGAGGCCAGCCCGTGCTTTTTGTACCAGCTGTTGCGCCAGCGCAGCAGCTTCAGGTTCTCCTGAGGCATTCTTCAGAAGAACAAGGAGGAGTCTCTTCCTGCTGACTCTACCCAGCACCCGGTTCCGCAATGCAGGAATGGTCATGGTTGGAATGCCACTAGCCGTCACCAGCGTCATCATCATCATCGCCATCACCACCATCATCATCGTCATCATCATCGCGGACAGGCCGGCAGAGAGAGAGAGAGAGAAAGAAAAACTACTTGGGCCTGAACAATCTCAAAAAACAATGAAGATAGGTTGCGAAAGGCGGTTGATGGGGTCGAGAAGTGTAGGGCTACCCAGGTTTCACGTGCAGGTGGTCGACACTGACGCCATCTTGCGACAGAAAGCCGCCCTTCAACGTAGAAGCGGCCTCTTCGAAGCCGTCCGGTGACTCGCAGCGCGTGAGGCGCTGCCGCAGCCTCTCCGAGGGTCGTGGCAGCAGGGCCTCACAAAGGCGTGGGCTTCAATTGGGTTTAGGGTTTAGGGAAGTCTGCTTGCTACCTGGTGTTTAGGGCTTTAGGCTGCTGTTGCGCTAAGGGGCTCAAAGGCTTTTGGGGATTGGGATCCGCTCTGTGCTGGCGTGAGAAGAAGAGCTGCGAATCCATGCTGCAGGAGCAGCCTCTGCTTCCAAAAAATGTTGTGCATACACAACTAGCTGCGCAGACATCCAGCTTGGACCAGCGTTGGAGTGATCCGACAGACCCGGCAAAGCCTCCAAGACTTCGTACTCCGGTGACATCACGTCCTTCCTTGGAATGCAGCTTCCTAGCACAAGGAGGGTCGAGGCGGAGAAAACTTGCAGATGACTCGCCTGGGCTCTGGGCGACCTCAAAATCTGCCTTGATGGAGTGTGAAGGGCCTGTACTTGTCATTCTGGTTGGGAACAGTCCATCACAATTAGTAATACTCACAGTCGTGGTGCTGGTGCTGGTGTTCGGGGTGTTGGGGTGGGGGGGCGGTCACGGCAGTGGCGCAGCCGTCGTGTCATTCGTAGACAGCTGTCGTCGTCGCTGCAAGAACTACAAGTTTGCGTCTTCTTCCATGATTTCCCCCAAATTCCGACCATTGTCCAATAATTCCGTGTTGCCAGATATATCTGTATCATTGGTTTCATGTTTACTATGCTTGTTGCCCTGCCATTGAAACACGTTACATATAGAAATAAAAATGTGAGGCTTTGCAACCGAAGGGGCACGGCGTCGATCAGCGATGGCTGCGAACACACAGGTGTTCTGTGCCTCGACCAGGCACAGGTAAACCAGGAAGACATCCGACGTGGCTAAGACTTGCGCTGTTTTGGGCGAATCGTGGAGGCCTTAATGAGTAGAATAGGGTTTTGGGGTATATTGGTTTTTTTCATAAGGAGCCCCCCAAAATAGTATAGGCCATTATTAAGGTCCCTATATTAGCTTCGGGGTCCGGGTCCGGAAGACTGAAAGGGGTCATCTTGTGGGGCGCTGCATGCCGTTCTCTCGCAGCTAAAAGTCTCCTGTGAAAGTGGCCTCGGCCTCCCACGGCGTTCATACTTTCGGCTCCCGGACCACTTTGTGAATTTGAAGGCGTTCACACAACCCAGCCATCGTTTTGAAAGGGTTGACGATAACGAAGAAGCAGTCGATGGCCACGACTGAGTGTGATGGCGATGGCGACGGCGAGGATCATGGTGCTGGTGATGATGATGATGATGAAGAAGAAGAAGAAGGTGATGATATGATGATGATCGTGATGATGATGATGATGATGACGACGACGACAATCAGATCACTCAATCGTCACTCTTGACAACTCCGCCACCAATCCAAGTATGGAAGACACCCAGGACTTGCTTAGGAAAGTATAGACTTCATCGAAATTGATCCAACATGTCGATTCTCGGTCTGACAGTTTCTGCGGTTCAACTGCCAGCCCTGATTTTAACCTTTTCAGCCCTTTAACAAATGCTTGCAAGGCACCGTCCACGGGAGTTGTAGCGCTTGAGACGTGCACGAGAGGGAAAAGACCTCCACCGATAGACGACAGGCTCAACAAGCTGCACCAAGAAAACGATCATTGAAAACGTCATGAAGTGAAACGACAAGAAGCAAAGAGAGGAACAACAAGAACAAGGTGAGAAAAATAGCACAAAGAATAAAACTTGGAAAACGAGCGAGAGAGAGACAGAGAGCTTTGGGCTTTGGGCTTGCAAAAGCAGTGAAGGGCGTTCGGCTGATGTTGGACTGACAGAGGGCATAAACAGATGGGAGACTGTCGTTTATTCTCTTACCAGCATCATCATTATCCTCTGCTACATGCCCGTTGTCATCATCGTCAGCTTCTGCGTGCGGTAGCAGCAAACCGGAATCGGAGATACTGAATTAAAAATACTATTTGGGTTCCTTATTATAATTATAATTATAGTTTAATATGCCCCAAAACCCTATTCTAATTATGTTACGACCAAGGGCAGGGCACCCCAAGTCCAGGAAACGGGCTGCGCGCTCAAAGGTCTCAGGGTCATTGAGGTCGTCCTGCCCAGAAGTGCAGCGTAGGATTGAAAGCAAAGTCTACACAACTGTCCGACTGGATGAATCAAGCCAGCTCCATCTAAGACAAGTCCTTCAGCCGAGACCGGAAGCTATGCAACTGCAAGGGCACAAGGAAGGGTCAGAGCTGTGCCTCAAAGAGCCTGGGAAACAGGTATGACCCAGCTTCTGGCTACAGGTGGCTGACGCCACCTTCAACAATGCAACTCACAACATTCTGCGCCCACCCGAGCCCGAAATGGACAGAATAAATACCTCACGACTCAGACATGTGACGGCGCCCGACAGCCCCCTGAAGCGGCTGAAACTCCTGTCCTTTTCTAGGAGGAGCAGGTGATCGCCGAAGGATCTCTTCATGGAAGCCAGCGCCGCGCCGAAGCGCAAATACCTCTCGCGATGTCGATGCTCACAATGGACAGAGGCAAGAGCGGCCCTGACGATGATGCTGATGATGATGGTGCTGGTGGCGACCGCAGCAATCGAGGTGGTGATGATTGCGGACGACAGAGATAAGGATGATTCCGAACGGACGACTCTGACGACTCTTGATGTGACTTATGCCTCCGGAAACCATTGCAGGATGCGTGCGTCTCTCAAGGAGCAAGCGGCCCACAGATTGAGCCTATCATCCGCAACATTCGAAAAAAGAGGAGGAAGGAGGAAACCAGAACAGCAAGTGTTCCGACACTACTGTTCCCAACGTATCGAAACCGGAGCTTTCAAGAGGCCCTTCTTTCCAGTACCCACCCGGCTAGTTGAAGTTCTTGTCGGGAGCGAGCATCAAACTCCGACAGGATCAACAGACACTGGAACGTGCAGTTTCCCAAGGAAGAGCATCTTAAGAAGGCCGTTCTTTGGACTGCCTCTTGTGCATACAACATCATGTACTGACTGTAGTGACCCTTGTGTCATGACAGTTGTCTTGCTATTGGAGGGGTGATGTTTTCTGACACTTTGGATCTTGAAAAACATTTCCGCTTTAGTTCAGGCTGTTCTTGATGCTTGTGTTGCTCTTCTCCGTTGCCGCTGCACGCTTACTTTCCAGATTCAGGCGAAGAACCCAGTCTTGTCCTCCAACTTGCGAGCCATCAGCTCCTGACCACTGCAAGGGGGTGGTGGTCTTTCTGACCTGTGCAGCCTGTGCACGCCCTTCGGGCTGCACCCTCTGCTCCCCGAAACCCTCTAAGTCTACCGCTCCTGGAGTTTCGAAGGGTTGGCGTCGTGCTCCAAGTGAAGCTTCCTTCGGATCAGGGTACCCGATCATGAGGATGCCCGCATGCAGCGCTCTAGGAACTTGGCCCATACTTCCAGGAGCTGAATCTCGAGTTGATGGTTCTTCAACGACCAAAAACAGCAGCTGCACAAAGACAACCCTTGGCAACTGCCATTCTGACTCCGGCTACGGGTATTCTTGCTGTAGTCTTGCTGGTTTTTGGGCTCTTGATGCTCCTGATCTTGCTTCTCTGTTGATGTTACTCCCCCGGCTGCCACTACAAAGCCGCTGCGGCGGCTGCTGCTGTGGTGTCGTCGCCGCTTCAATAATTTCTCTTTTCCACACAGGCGTTATTGCTGCCGTCAATCTTGTTGTATCACATGCAGGGCCACTCCTACGTTATCTACAGTTGTCTACAGGCCAATATATTCTTTCCGGTAAGAGATACTAGAACTGCTATGGCTAGTGTCGCGAGCGCTAGAAAGCGTACAGCCATTGAAATCATCGCGACTGTCTCCACTACACTGATGATGGCCAGGTTGGTTGCACCTCATTACCATTGCAGGTTGGTTATATAGAAGTCATCATCTTTGTTCGTTGGCCAACACTTGCCGTTCTCCCTGGCAGCACTTAACCCAGTGAGAGCCTCTCGAAGCGATCCACCGGATCGCACACTGCCAGCACCTCAAGTAGAAGCCACAAAACGGATGGATGCAAAAGGGGAACTTGATTGTGCATGCACAGATGATGTCAGAAGTCTTGTTGCTCTGTTGGTCCTGTTGGTACCCTAGTCGTTCTCGTCAACAGTACTCTGGACGTTCATGGTTAAAGATCAAGTTGCTTACGACTGCGACTCTGATTGTCTGGAAATGTCCGCGCTGCTGCTAAACTCTAGCTGGGATAACCATGGCAGTAACACGCTGAGTCGTCACAGCGCTCTCAACAAGCAAGATTTTCAGTGTGCAGGAAACACAGCGACCAGAGCCACACTTGCCACCATAGTCATGTGAGTGCACGCAAAGAGGGCCCGCTGGTTGGGCGCGTGACACGACATGCTATGCAAACGTTCAGGACAGATCCCTTGCTGTAGCGGTTCCCAATGACTGGAATTTGAGGTCAGGATTCAGGAAGTATTAGTTGGGATTTGGCGGCGCGTTGGGCTGCAGCCTTTGAGGTTAAAAAGGGGCATGAGCCCACTTTCTGCGGGACTGACACCCAAAGACCCATGAACAGAAAGCGAATGATAAAGGGTGCAGAAATAGACTCTGAGAAGAAACTAGGCCCAAAACCATGGATGCCCCAAGCCTTCATGTCCTCTTTGGTCCACAGAGCTGGGAGCAGAGGCTCGGACGATTCGCATGTCCGGAATCAAGCTGAACACGAATTCCAGCACTTCCTGGCGCAAGAGTCTCCTGTGCCCGCTCTGTTCCTGTTATTCTCATAATTGCTATTACCACCATCGTTGCTGTTGTTGTTAATTATTGTTGTTGTCCGCAGACGTGACGATGTTAGCCTTGGTGTGGTTCAATGTGACAGTAAGCTACACCCTACCGGAAAGTCAAAGTTAAACTGTGCCCACCTCACGCCACATAACGGGCTGGTAGACGCCGAGACGCTTCACCTGAGGACCCAACAACGCGCTGAACTATAAGAGGCGGCAAGAGGAAGTGACTTCAATCTCGCATACTTCTCACCCCTTCCTAGCAGCAGAACGACTTCAAGAAAAGACTGCCAAGGGCATTCAAGCCAAATGATGGATCAGGACATTCTAAGATCCAGAAGCCTGGCCTCGAAGCTCTAAACCGCTTCTGCAACAGAGTCACTCCAACCATCGCGTCCCGATGCGCCTTGAGCCGCTTCACCTGCTGGAGTTCTGCTCTGGACTTGGGCTTAAAGCTACCAATATGGGTGGTTGTCAAAATGAGGGTCCCTTTTTGGGCACCCTAAATATTAGGTGCCGTGTTATATTAGGGACCCAAAAAGGGACCATAATTTTGACAACCACCCATATGCTATGCGTAATCCTTCGACTGATGATCCCTGCCACGCTGTTCGTAGAGGATACAGATGCTCAGCTGCAGTCCTGGGGAGACACTACGACGGTGTAGCACATGAAACAACTGTCCGTCCGTCAGCCTGCGACATGAGAGGCAAGGTCTGCCGGCCCATCTCCATGAAAAAGAAATCTTCATCCTGCAAGCAGAGAGTCGAAATGGTGCGGATCAGCCCTTGCCCGCTACCACGCGTCGTTTGACGAAGATGCACAATGCACTGCAGCTCTCGCGCCTGGTTGTGGACGGACAGGTGTGTGAAGTTGATCTCCTCAGGTAGGCCCATGCGGCACTCCTGTTGCCTGTATAGAATGGGAATATCTCGATCTCATAGGGAGGACGAAGGTGCCGGATGCTTTGCCAGATTGTGCCGCAAGGACGTGGTGCCGCAACCTCGGATGCATCATGTCTCAACGGCTTGCTGCTGACTGCGGAACAATCATGATGCTGATCACTGTTGCAACGGAAACTACGAACAGCAACGAAGGAAGCAAGAAGAGGAAGAAGAGGAGGGAAAAGAACTCAGATTCGCAAACATGCTACTACAAGGACTGTCAGACAGAGAAGAAAAACTGGGCACCATCATTGCCACCACCGGCAAGATCGTCATCTTAACTGTCCTCGCCGTGACCACCGTCACTATAGTTATGGCCGTCGAAACCCTCAACTACAACCAACCACTCCAACAAGCCGTGGAGATCGGAGCACGAACAGCCAAGCTTTTGCCCTACAAGCCTGAGGCCAGACAGAGACAGTACGAGTACCCATCAAGAGACCGCTTGAAGCACCAGGGGCCGTCGAGCCCCACAATGGCGAAGTCGATCCGGAGGTCGGCCCAGTGCGAGAGCTCCTTTGGCTCAGGTCCCGGGCGCTGATCCGACTCTAAGCACAGGATCCGTTGAGAACAAAGGAAATGGCTCACACTCTCTTGCTGCTGCTGTGATGATGGTGACGCACCACTTCGCATCAATTCTAGACTGATTTACGTGGTTGCGCACTCAGTGCACATACGGTATTCACGTATCAATATACCTACTTTTCACACACAACGATGACGACGATGATGAGTACCTCCAAACGAAGATGACGAAGAGGAGGATGAACGGTGATGGAAGTCACCATTGGCGTCACCACTCGAATGACTGATATGATTTGAATATTAGCTCGTCGTGACCGTTATCATGCTGACCGTTTCCTCTGTTTTACTCTGGCTAGGAATAGTGCTGCTACTTCCCATGCGCATCTTCGTGGCTTGCCCTAGTCTGAGTGGTAATTAGCGTCATTGCGCGCGTCCTGGGCCGTCAGCCTCTCGATGGCCACGGCATCGACGCCCATGAACCTCTGGAACCAAATCGGCGCCAGCACCGATTCCACATCGGCCTCGTGGTAACGCTCGCAGCTAAGGCAAATGACAGCCTTCTCGAACGAGGTGTTGTGAAATTCCAGGCTTTTGGGTAGCATTGTACTCGCGGCTACGAGTGCCTGTTGTTGTTCATCACTGGGTCCCCCCCACATCCCTGGCCTGTGTGCAGCTGTAGGGCACGCACCTGAGAAAGGGCAACAACATGCTTCTGGGCTGAGCCGCTCCACCGGTCTCTCACTCGCTGCACAGCAAGAGCTTCCGAGTGCAGCCGCGGAACAGGGTACTGCGGCGCGGCCCAAGCGACGTCTGCACCTGCGGGCCGAGAGTCTTAGCATCTAGCAGGGGTTTACCCCAGTCAGGGCTCGACATCTGTGTTGTGCGAGGGATTCCGAGACCGTCCTCCCAAAAGCCTTTACCCCCATCCTCTTCGATGTCTATCGGCTGCGAGGGATCTCGAGACCCACAGAACCAAAGCACAAGCGTTTACCCCTTTCCTGTTCGACATCTATGTGCTGCAAGAGATTTAGCGAAGGCCTCAAAGCACAGGCGTTTATTTCGACCCTGCTCCACATGGGATTTGTTGCGACAGAGTGCTTACCCCGATCTTGTTCGACATCAATGTGTTAGGAGAGCTGTCAAAGCCGTCAGCCCCAGGGCACTAGCGATTACCCCGATCGTGTTCGGCACCAACGTTCTGCGAGAGATTTCGACATCGTCAGACCAAAGTGGACGCGGCAGGAGGTTCCGAGCCTGTCAGCCGCAAGGCACCAGAGCTTACCCCGATCCTGTTAGACTTCCATGTGTTGGGAGAGGCTTCAAAAGCGTCAGCCCAAAGCATAAGTGTTTACCTCGATCATGCTCGACCTCTGCGCGTGCGAAATTCAAGCACCATCGGCCCAAAAGTACCGGCGGTTACACCGATCTTCTTCGACTCTCTGAATTGACTACTGTCTGCTGCGAGGAATCTCGTAACCTTGAGACCCCGAAGTGCAAGCGTTTAATCCGATCTTTTTTGGGAACCTAAAGGGCGCAAGAGAGCTCAAGGACAACAGTCCCCAAGCACAAGAGCTTACCCCGATCATGTTCGACGTCTACAAGCATTTACTTCGATCTTGTTCGACATCTACTATCATGTATTCCGACCCTGCTCGACACCTGCAAGCAGTTATTCCGATCCTGTTCCACATCTAGCATCATGTATTCCGATCCTGCTCGACAACTGCAAGCAGTTGTTCCGATCCTGTTCAACATCTGCCAGCATTTATTCCGATCCTGTACGACATCTGCAAGCAGTTGAGAGATTGACATAACACTACGGCGACATTTGCCAAG
>CAJNDV010013336.1:86978-105485 GCA_905221635.1 Symbiodinium sp. CCMP2456
GCATAAAGCATGCCGGTCACACAAGACATCACGATCTCACTACTCAGCTCGGTACATCTGCAGTGTACCCTTTTGTCGGTTGGCGCTTTTTGCGGCCACGGTAGAGCCCCAATGCCGTGCAAAGCGATCTCTTGGTGCCTCCCGGAGAGCTATCATTGTGGGACAGCCCAAAAGCAAAAAACGACGACGCCAACAGACCTGTTCGACATCTGCAAACAGTTATTCCAATCCCGTTCGACATCTACTAGCATGTGCCCCGATCTTTGTTGACGTGTACAACTCCCTACCTTCGACATCTAACCGTCTCCGCGATCCTATACAAGCATTCTCCACGGTTCTGTTCGGCATCTACTAGCATGTACCCCGATCTTGTTCGACATCTAATCGCAGTTGTCCCCATCCTGCTCGACATCTACAGGCATTTACTCCGATGCTGCATTTACCCGGGCCCTGTTCGACATCTGCAAACACTCTCCCCGACCCGTTTCGACATCTACATGCACTTACCCCGATCCTGTCCGACATCCACAATCATAAACTCGATCCTGTAAAATCTACAAGAATTTACTGCGATCCTGTCCGACATCTATAAACATTTACTCCTCTCCTGTGCGACATCTACAAGTAGCATTTACCCCGATCCAAACCTCACTAGTGCCCTGGCGCTCCTGCACACTTGTCAGCATCATTACACCCCATCTCGCGGCACTGACATCGCGCCTCACTGTGCCAGTAGCGGCCCCCGCTGCCCCAGCAGCCAAGGACCTCCAGTAGTCTTGCGAGATTGGCTCGAAAGTACGCGTCTGCTCACAATTCAAGAAAGAGTAGAGAGGGTGCTGATACTAAGACGTGGCCATGTAACACCTGCCCTGTCACCCTCTAAGGATGGAAGATGTCCGCACTTCGCGCTGCCATCTTCGCACATCCCAGCCGCACTCCCGCATTCACTGCCCCATCGCCCAAGAATCTACACTGCTGCATGGCGTTGCGCAGACATTCGGCCCAAATGTAAACCGATTCAAACTTCACAGACATGATTGGCTCAAGCAAAACCATATGCACACGTTTGACTCCATAGGCAAGTTGTAGTTACTTTAAACTCTGATTTCTGTCTAATGCACACGTTTAGACGTACGGCTTCTGATACCCCTGCCTCAGAACCTTCTCAACTAAAATGACCCTGACACCAGGCCTTCGTTTCAGCATCGGTGACGAGCCTCAGATGCTCGAAACCTATTTGCTTGAGTCAGGTTGGAGTGCCAAGGTTAAGACCGGCGTGAGCCCTCAAAGATCAAAGCTGCGTGACGGAACAAATGCATAACCAAGAATAAGCGTCCGATGCCCATCCATGCGTGTACTGACCTGTGGGAGATCTCACGGGAGCATGCTCCGAACCTCAAGTCTTATACACTTTATAACATACATGTTACATAGTAAATGGATAACTGTGCTCATTAAACAATTTGTATGAAGCTTCAAAACCCAGTCCAAGGCGCAGAGCCACGTCCGACGTCCCTGACACATCCCAGCTCGTGTGCTCTCGGTGGGCGTGAAGGCCGCCCGTCTGAGTTAGCTCCTTGGACACGTGTCTCGGTGATGACATCACGCAACGAAGCTCATGCTCTCGCTAGACAAGCAAGCATTGTGGTCATTGTCATCGCTGCCACCAAACACAATCATCGTCATCATCGCGTCATCGTGATCGTCATCGACATGACCATCAACCTCTTCACCACCATCATCATGGTCGTGGTTGCAAACTGAATACAACTGTGCTTCTCATCACCCATATCATCGTCATCTTCTCACAATCATCTGCAACAGTACACCCATGGTACAGACGTGGTGTCTTAGGCACAAACTGAGGAATCCATGCGATCAGCATGTAGAATAGAGCTGGCCACTTGCATGGCGTGAGATCTGCAAGTCCTACTTCCACATATGCTCGCCCGCCCCTCCATCTCATCTCACCGCTTCAACAACCCGCCACTGAAGTCATACTACACCAGTCTGAATCTGCTTGCCCCAACGATGTCTGAGGACTCATGCGAGGACTCGAGTGCATTGCGGATGACGATCAGGAGGATGGTGTGAGCAGAATGGGAACCATGAAGAAGAAGTAGATGATTCAAAAATTCGCTGATGATGACACTGTGATGGCTAACCGTCCACACCCCCGTGCACCTCTTCTCGCTGGGTGAAGCCCGCAAAGCTCTCTTCTTTCGACCTTGGAGGGTTGAGGTTTAGGGTTGGGCAACAGAGACAGACGTCATGACGGCTGGCAAGAACAAATTGATGAGACTTTTGAACCCCCACCATCCATACCAAACCCTACCTTTGGCCGCACCCTGAGTTCCTCCACCCTCTTGCAACACATCACGTCGAAGCTGCTGCTCCCCAACAGCTGTACGCAAACTTGCACCAGTGGCTGCTATACAGACAATCGCCAGGCGAAGAATCATGCAGGGGCGACTTTTCGGCCATCTCAGCAGGGGCACCCACCGTAGCCCGATGCGATCAGAAACGCTGAAGCAGATGACCGCCGGAATCGCTCGAAGTCCTGCTTAAGTGATATCGACAAGTGATGCAGTCTACTTCTTCATACTTACCTCTACATAGGTGCAAAAACATGCGAACGCATGCAGGTAGGTGGGTCGGTATTGTGTGCACGTGTCTGCATGTATAGGGCCATGCTCGAACTAGTGCTACATCATATGTAGGCAGGCTTGTGTGCGGCACATCGACACACTAAAGGAGCGGACATACCACGTTCTAATTTTATATCCAAATTTATGTAACGAAACAGGGAGATGGTACGAGTACACTGTCAACCAAGTTAACCGCGTCAATCTGGTACAACACAGGTGAGGACAACATGACCGGAGATATCGCACCAACAAAACAATCACAAGTCAGGTGAAGTACTAATACCGTGCTATGCAGGGAAGGCCAAATGAGTCAAGAAGGAGACATCGAAGTCTCGGTCAGTAAACATGGCCAAGAAGCTGTTGCGGTGTGAGATGTTGCAACACTGTCAACACAAATGCGTCGAAGCATGCTGTGCACCAACATGTCGAGGTATGCTGTGATCACCACAACCTCGAAACAGAGTGCCTGAACCCATATACAAGATGACTACAAACATCAGAAAACATATCGAAACTTGTCACGTGCTGTTTCACAGACTAGTGGCGCTCTTATTCGTAGCGATATCAATCGAGGAGCTGCAAGACAATGCTGCGAGCCAATGCAACAATGGGACTCTTGCTGCCGCGACCTCCAGGTATTTCGCTCTGCAAAGTTCCCGGCAATCTTCACAAAGTCGTTGGCCTGGGTGCCAAAACAACCCTGCCAAATGAGCCGTTTCTACAAACTTTTTCTTCTGGGTATGCGTTCATGGTCTTTGTCTACCCAGTTTTGCGCTATCTGGCAGAAACTGTCGTATGCACATCGCACTTTGATGCTCGATCATAAGTCAATAGTCGTCAATCAGCACAGACCGATCAACCAACCAACCCACCGACCGACCGCCCAACCAACGAACCCACCGACCAGCCAACCCACCCACCGACCGACCAACCAACCAACCCACCTACTGGTATCAACCAACCGACCGACCAACCGACCCCGCATCACCCAAGTGTGTGGAATGAGCCTCCTGCTCTGCCAACGGCATGCTGGCTCTGCCTGCGACATGCACAGGCGCATGGTGGGAGGTCCCAAGAACTGGGTTTCGTGAAATAACGAGGTAGGTCTCGAGTATGCTGTCAGAAGCTTCGCAGGCAATCATCCCGATCTTCGAAGGCCGAGCTGCTTCTACAGCCCAAAAGCCATGAACTCTGAGCCGCCTCGCAAGCAGTCAGCGGCAACGTCGCGCAAACCTTCTGGGCACGGAGCATGACGGCAATGCTATGCACAGCCAGAGAGTGTGCCAAAAAGAGCTACGAAAAGCATGTTTCCGACCAAGTTGCTCAAGCTGCGAGCACAAGGCCCGCCCTACAAGGGGCAGCAGAGGGAGTCCTGTCAATGCCTCTGATACAGATACTCAGTCTCCATCAGAAACATCTACCCGTATCGCAACAATCATCTGGTCTCATAAACCCTTCCATCATTCTCATCAACATCATCCTGTGCCCCATCATTCTCATGAGCAACCACACCATCCTCCCCCGCCCACCACCCTGGAAGACTGCTCCGTCCTCTTCTTCCCGGATCGCGTGGCAAGTGCCGGCCTTGAAGCGGGCCGCTGAGCAGAACAAACAAGCAATATCATGGCATCTGCAACGGAACAGAGTATGCCGACTCTCTCCGTGATGTCTAAGACGTCATGGCCGTGGCCATCATGTTCGCTGACAGTGGGACTTACGGCCCGAACTTCGTCGCATTCGGGACCGCAGCAGCAGCGCTCCTGCTGGATTCTGTAAGTAGGGTTCTGAAGTTCAGTTTCTGAAACTCTCTGCAGGCTATCAAGAGCGATGAGGAAGCGTTTGGAACAAGGATCCTGAGACCCAGCGAGATTCGAAATTCCTGAGGCCCCCGAGACTCCTGAACACGGAAGCTCAGGCACCACCCTTGAAACATACTCCTTCAAACAACAGAGAACTTCTACCCCCAACGATGCTTTTCTCCCGTAACATGCTACAGCTCAACTTGCATTAGAAGACCCTCACGCGCTCGAGAGCTGAACCCAGACCTGTTGGTCGACGGCGCCGCAGAGGACGAGCAAGGCTGAAGAAGCCGCACGCACCTGCCTCCGAGTAGCTTGCGGGGCAGGCCTACCACATCGAAACTCGAAATGTAGGGCCACGTGCATCTCGAAGGTTCCTGAACCTCCGAGAAAGAAATCCGACCCGAACCCCGAAACAGAGTTCAGCAACTCTTACAAGTAACCCCAGATACAAAAACAGACTCGGCCGGCTCATCGAGCTATGATCGCTGGCAGTCGGCCTCTGCCCCATGTCTCAGGACGGCGCATCCGCCGCCGCCTTCAGGATTCGAGGGGTTCAGGGCCTGCTTCCGGGCTCAAGATACGGATTTTTGTGTTCAGCGTGAATCAAAAAGGGTTGAAAAACCTGAGCCCAAGTGAAGAAACTTTTAAAGAGTTTGTCTAGGCCGTTGCCCGGGGGGCGGAAGCCCCTCTCATGAGCCCCTTTCCGAGATTTCGCCTCCCCGAGCAGTTGCCAGGCGAGGGCGCACAGCCATGGGTGCGCTGGAAGGGAGGGTTTGAGGGGTCGTCGGGTCGTGGGGAAGTCACAGAGAGGCTACTCAAAAGGCTGGGTTTGAGGCATTCGCTGCTGACAAGTGTTGACCGCGATTTGGGCAGTCTCCTGCTGTTCACTTGCAGGGTTTTCGGTGGAGGGTACAGTCAGGAATCAAGCTGCAAGTCTGAGGTGTGTCTGTGTCTACGGGCGTCGGGCTTGCTTGTCTACATGCGAAGCGACGAGAAGCTGCTGCATTTAAGAATCGGGAGAGTTGCCGGAAGATCTGTAGCGCGTGCTTCTGTAGTTAAATGCATCTGCGTGTTTCGAGCAGGAGTATGTGCGTGTAGATATCTTTATATCTATATCTGTATCTGTATCTATATTTATGTCTATATCTATACCTATGACTATGTACATGTACTGTCTGTTGCTATATCTATATCTGTATCTACATCGGCATCTCGATGTATATATATATATATATATCTGTATCTATACCTATCTATTCACCTAACTGGCTATCCATCTTTCCTCCCGTCTATATATCCAACTGCCTGTCAATCTATCTGTACATCTGCATACCATTTTTACCGATGCATCGCAATATATTTTCCCTATAAATATCTATATGCTTACATACGTGTGTGTTAGGCATCATCCAGTGTATAGAAAGTGTATAACTACATGTGCGTCCATAAGACATCTGACCTCCTTATCGTCATCAGTGTGGTCATTCACATATATAGACTCCGCGCTGGTCCGGAGAAATTGTTTGGAAAGGGACTTGCAGCATACACTTCCGTATGTGATGCGCACTATGCAGACCTAAACATGCACTGCAAAATAGCCATCTCAGGTGATGTTTGGGATAGTCAGGAATGAGCACAAATTAAAAAAAAAAAAAAGTCCGAGATATGCACAAACATGTAACATGTGAACAAATTCTGTTGCGTGGTTGACATGTCGCACATCATAGATTTGGCTTTACGTGTATACTACAAACGAAATGGTGCCGGCAGCAAATAGCACAAGACAGGACACGTCTTTCTTGCTGGTGAACTGTCTGTATGTGAGAGCATGTGTGCTGTGTGTGCACTTGTGTGCATGCGCGTGTGTCTGTGCTGATGTGCATGAGTATGTGCGAAGTGTGAATGTCTATATGTGATATTCATGTATGTACGTCTTTATCTATGCATGTATGTATGTGTATGTATGTGTATTTATGTGTATGTATGTGTATGTATACGTATATGTGGCTTGTATATCTGCACAGGTACAGGTACAGGTATATGTATATGTAGGTATCTGTATGATGATGTATGTATATATGTATGTATGTATGCATGTATGTATGTATGTATGTATGTATGTATGTATGCATGCGTACATATTTCTATACACACACGCGATCTAGAAAGAGTAGGATGCGCACATCATATATTTACACATACTGTAAGTGTGCATGTCGACATGTATGCCACGATTTGCCATTCAGGATACAGCACAATGCAGAAGAATCGTTGTGCTACAAGTTGCCTAGTCTGAGCAATGGCGAAAGACTAGGTTAAGGCCGGTTAAGGGTCGCATTGAAGCCCTGGGTTTAGGAAAGACCTGACAAGGCGCCTTGAGCTTCGCAACGTCTTTAAGGCAGTGGGTGTGAGCCACTCCACCTCCGTCCGCTTCACAGGCGTCCACGTCCTCGAAGCCGGAGGCTTTTTCAGAACGCTTGTGGAACAACTCTCGCGGACAAGGGCCACCACAAAGGTTCTGGCAGAGTAATTGGGTGGGCTTTCTGCCGGCCTTGTGGACACGTGTTGAAGAACGAGCATTGCCACACAACCGCTGGCTGGTTGCGGTGTGAGTCTATCGTTGTAAGACTTGGAAGACTTGCGACCAAGCCGCTGCACGTTCATTGACAACTACTTGGCGACTTCCAGTCTTGTGGGATGGAATATGGTATGCTGAATATGCTGCTGCCGTATATCAGAACACGGAAAGTTGACGTTCACGGGTACTACGCGGCCATGACTCCAATCGGCAAAAGTGATGGTTTTGGTGGTGGGGTCGTGGGATTGGCGGACACTACGTGGTGGCGCAGATCTCCATCACTTGCGCTCCAAGACACTGGTACGCAGAGCCACTCAGCTTTCTGCACCTGAGCTGCTTCAGGACTGCAGGCTTGAACCGGTTCACATTCACGCACATGTTGTATATGCATACAACGTATGACGACTTATCTATCTGTCAGTCTATCTATCCATCTGCCTCTCGCTGGGGTATACATATCTATAAACACAGCTTTAGATAAGTATATGTAAAGTCTCTCGCCGAGTCTTTTTGAAATTGACAGACTGAAGTCGGCCCAAGCTCAGCCTTTGAGCTGCGCACATGGAGCAGTGGCAATGCTGAAACTCCCGAGGGCTCGCCGTCGTCCTGGCCCAGAAAATACCCGCAGATAGCACCGCGGCTTCTGAGGCTTGTCGCACCATGCAAATTCAACACGATCATGGCCATGCTCATGCTGATAGGAATTTTGCTCGTATGTACATTTCTTTGTGGAATACCCCAGGGAACCCTTGTTCCGTCAACTTCCGACACTGCAAGGCTCCACCAACCCAATCGCCGAGGCTCCAGACCCTTAGCCCTACACTTTTCACGGCACCTTCCTCAACCCTTGGGTTTAGGGTGTAGGGTTTATAGGGTTTAGGGCCTTACGCCTCCATAATAAAAGCCGGCGCCCCTGATCCCCGCCCCGCCGGAAGCGGCACTTCCCGCAGAGGCAGGAACCCGTGGCCGGCAGCTGCGGCCGACCAGGAAAGGACTGCTGCCTGGTCTCGTAGTGCAGTGTAGATTTATGGTTCATGAGCTGGCTGCCGTGATTTTTGAGTTAAGGGCTGACGGTTTCGTGAGGGTTGTTAAGAGCTTGATGCAACCAGGTGGGGTTGGGGCCATCAGGGTATGATAAAGGCTTCATCAAAGTGCTTCCTGCAAGGAGGAAGCGAAGAAATCCATCTATCCATTCATCCATCCGTACGTACGTACATACATACATACATACATTACATACTTTCTACATCTATGTCATATTCCATATTTACATACACTTACATGTTTGCTTCCCCACGCAGGCATAAAAACCTACAAAAGCGGGTCTGCGTGTACCTTTGTAAACACGTGTGTGTCGTCGTGCATGCGGTGGGGTGTTGATAACTAGTATCACCGCTGAAAAATCCAACTACAGACGCACCGATAATCAGAAAAAACCCTGGTTACACTCACCAAACCCTGGTAACTGGTACGTACCAACAACGCTTCATATGTGCCTTCACAGACTCATACATCATGTGTGCATATGTATATTATACTCACACAAAGCTGCATACAAAATTTCTACATAAGAGAGAGAGTGAGATAATATATATATATATACACACACATACCTAGGGCTTTATACGTGTATTTATGTACATTCACGCAACAAATAAACACCTCACATCGACAGCTGTAAAGGCATCACCATTTCGATCTGTCTCCCACATCCCGGAAGAGATTTCAAGACAACAAGCTAACGAAGCAAAAACGCTCTCTTTACGGGCAGTTTCTTGAGCGTGTCGAGAGCTCTCATGACTTAACCACTAATCTGGCCGAGTGCACCTGACTGCCAGGGGCCCGAAAGGTGCGGGCGATTGAGTCGCCAGCTCCTGCGAGGCGTCATGATGCTCTACGTCTTGCAGGCAATGCAATGCCTTTGAGCCCTGGGTCGCGTGTCGCAGCTCCCGCAGTTCCTTTTCTCTACCTGATGGTGCTTGCAAAGCCTCCATCTCCGGCTTGAAGTTGTTCGGGAAGTGCTTGTCGGAGAGTATCTCGGCACGGCTCGACAACCGCCAGGTGTCCCAGGCAAGCTCTGTGTTGCTTGCGGCGTACGATCGGTGCAAAGGACAACGATTGCGAATCACACCGTTCAGCCGAGCCCTGCGCCCCCACAGCCAGGAGGAAGACCACCTTTGTCCCCCGATATGTGGAGCAACCACAGCAGATGTCGTGAAAACATGGATTTGGGAGTGCCTCCTTGGCTAGGCTAGGGGCTTCGGCTTCGCGATTACAAGTAGATTAGACTCATGGATGTGCGGATTCCGGCATGGAGTTTGGGCCTTGCAACGTTGCGCTTTCGACACGTCGAAGGGCCTGACAGTCCAATCCTTGTCGCACCTACGTGGGCAACTCCAACAGAACACGAGGACTGGAAATTCGGAACCGCCCCTTCCCTCACAAACCCAAAGCATGCTGCCTGGCCTTCCCCTCCATGTGAAGAGCGACTAAGCAGGTGCTTCCACACCTAAGCGCACGGGGCTGGCCTTTCAAAATTTCGCTGTCCATTTTGAGCTAAGGCTTTTCCTTTGGTTGCAGGTTACCTACGCTCCGGGGCGCCTCAACTTCCAAGAACATCTAGAACATCTTCGAGCCAGAACGGCTCCCCAGTAAAGCCCCTTTTAAGCTCAGGCATCCCAATGAAAAAAACCTCCAACCTTAGAGGCCGAAAAAGCCTTCTGAAGCCCCCGGCGTCTGGCAGAAGTGCCGACGAACCGAAGCATTGAGGCTGCCTGCGACGGGGGCTGCAGGAGTCATCAACATCTAGACTCAAACATTCAAAGATGTAGCTCTACTGTACAGTATGTCAGTATGTCACGAGCAGCTTGTGGTGCAAGGTGCTTCGGATCCTAAACTGACCCTTGTTCGCCTGCGAGCCCTGCGCACATGGAGAGGGGGCCCTCCTTCAATGCACCTGCAGATACAGGCAGGTATGGCTGGCTGACAGTAAGGACAAGTGCCATTGCCACCATCACTTGTCTCTTGGTTTTCCTCCATGCTCATCGCAGTTAGTTATACTGGGCTCTGCGCTCAGCAAAACCCTATCCCACCAACATCATCAGGGTTATTACTAACATTGCCGTCCCCATCACATTGGTATCAACCATCAACAGCAGCAGCATTCACAGCACCAGGGGCACAGCAACATCGTCATAATCACATGTGATACCACCACCACCGGCGCGACCTGTCGCCATCACTGAAGGCCAAGACCTCAAGACTTGCCAGCTCTGCCAAAACCAGCCCACCTCGAAAGTTGGAGCCTCCCAGTGCATCCTTTTCCTCGCACAGCTTCGGGCTTAGGCTTTGTTTGAGAAGTGCTGGAGTGAAGGGGAAAATGCAGGACGGCTGACGAAAGCCAACCCGAGCAAGTGCTAGTCCAACCACAGGATTCTCGCTTTTTGCACAAACTGTCGTTGTTCCAGCCACCTCTGATCAGGCTCCCCAGCGTGGAGCTGCTGGAGCAAGGTTCGGATGAGGCCGTGGAAACACACGACTGCAGCATTGTTCGACCATTGGCCAGGTCCAACAGCTTGAATCCAACTCCCCCCGAATCAATTCATGGCGAAAGCCCGCCTGAGTCGACACATCCCCAACCCTAGTGCCGTTCTGAACTGCGCACTTTAACAGCCTCATGCTACGAATTCGGAAGCTTGCAGAGATGTATGTCGCGGCAACGTGTGCCACAAGCGCAGAAACAGCTTGTGACTTTGTCAGCACTAGCAACTGCTGAGAGCATGAGCTGCCCCCGACAAAGAAGCCGGGTTCGCGTGTATTCAACGCCAAACCTCCCCACAAAGCCCCTGTCAAAATCCAAAAACTCGGGTGTGCACGTCGGCCTCGAGCGGACATAGGACGGAGAAGGCTGAGCCATGCACCCGTCGGCAGTCTGAGCCTCCAGCGAGGCTTTTGGTCTTCGGGTTTGGGGTTTAGACCTTGGGCTTAAAACTGGATGAGCAATCGTCAACAATCATGCAGTCTGTATTTTATCCACTGTCGCGCTCGTGATGGGTTGAGCTCAAAACCTTGCCACCAACCGAACTCTAAGTGGGCCTCAAACCTCCATGGCCTTGAACCCGGAATGCTTAGAGGTCCTCCTTGTGACGCCAACCTCTACCAGAGGCCCTCAACGCCCGAAACTTCAAGGGCCTTCAGCCCGGAAGCTTACGCAAAGCACCTCGAGCCCCCCCCTCTTCTGCTGCCGGGTGGCAGTGGCAAGAGAGCCAAGACCGCTCCCGGGCAATAGGCGCCTCGGCAAGCTTCTGGACAGCGGACAAGCTTTTTACTTCGGGTCGGCTTTTGAAGGCTCTACAGCCGGTTTCAGCAAGGCTTCAAGGGGGCTACATAGGGCTACATATAAGCGACTTGAAAGACTCGAAAGGGTGTAAGGTCCAGAGCTGCAAAGGCTTAGTGTCAAGGTGGGTCAAGCAGTTCACTGTTCAGGTTCAGGGCACAGCGCTTCGAGTTTACGGCAGGATACAAAACGGCATGACCCGTGACTTTCAATACCATGACCCGAGCAATACCGATCGCACAGCTGCCATCATCATCATCATCATCGTCATCATCATCACTTCTGCATCCTTCCTCGAAGCGCCCCCCCCCCCCCCCCCCGTGGCCGAGGAAGCCGCGAGGAAGCGCACAGCCCCGCAGTGGCCTCTGGCCCAGCTACCGACTCGGGGGTGTCCAGGGTGTTTTCAGGTCTTTCCTAGGCTCAAGTGTTCGAGGAGTAGGCTTTGGGGGTGAGATTCAGAATACAAACAGCTAACAACACTTGTTCAATGTCGGATGTCGGCACTTGTCTGCCCCCCATGTCTTGTTTCCGTTGCATCGGGCGTCTTACTTGTGTGCCTTGGACTGCCCTCTGTCCAAGCAAGGAATTCAGGGATTCCTGCAGAACCACAAATGCACCAGGATGCCTATGGCGGTCGAGACATGTCGAGACCTCTCTGTTGGCAGCAAAGCCCAGTCGGACCAAGCACCAGGCATGCGCTCGGCAGATAGAAAACTTCCGCCGTGGCTGACATGGCTTGTACATGCTGGACTTTGGTCGAAGAGTTGAGGCTTTGGCTTTTTGTTTGAAGCCCCTTCGTTCTACCCGCTTCATGGCTGGAGATTTCATTTAGACGCTTCAGATTCTCGGTCAATGAGAAGTAAGCCCGCAACTTCGAGTCATTGCAACACTGCCGGGTCCTACTTGGGCTAGCGGCTAGCTTATCTCCGTGCTCTTCAGACACAAGCTTGTATTGCTCGTTTACTCTCCATTTGCCTTGCCTACCTCTGCGCCAGCTCGGCTCACTTCTTCCTCTGGTGTACTAGGCTGGCATAGTGAAAATCACGGCGAGCAATGTCTTGAGAGTGAGCTTCTACTCTGTGGGTAGTCTTGCTGTGCTCACATCTCCGGGCCCGGGATGTCGAGCACGGTAGTTCTGTTCCTCACATCTCCACGTTAGAACTCTAAGCGCCACCTGATTAAATGTAACAGCAGGAGCAGAAGGAAGCAGCCAAAGTCAACACACAACAGCAATAGCCCCGGCAACCCATAACGGCATTAAGGCATGGCTTGGCAGACAATGACCACCAGAACAAACAGCATCAAATGACGGCGGCGCAGGGAGGATTGTAACAACGCCAAAAACAACAACCGCTAGACACCAGAGCACTATGAAACTCAGCAAGAGCACAAGCCCGATACAAATACCGGAAACAAGAATAACGGACCTCGTGATACTCTCCACAACACTCCGACCTTTGCTACCACACTCTCAAGGTAACGAACATCGCCCAGACGGGGTGCACTCTTCTTTGAGAGTGCAGAGTCACCCATCCTGCAAGACAGAATAATAGGCCTAAATGGCAGCAAATCGATGTCCTGCGCGCTACACGCAAGATGCTAAGCATGGACGCCACAGCCTTAAACCGAAGCAGTCTGAAGCAGCCCTGCATCTCTCGGGCATCTAGATGCACGAGCAATGGCAGAACAAGCTCACCGACGGCAGCAAACATAGGGGCAATGACGATACATCACAGTAGATCTGGGAATCATCGTCATGATCATCGTTATCTCTAACACCGTCATCATCACAAAATGCTCTTACTGCCAGCATCATGACATCGTGTTGAACGTGTCTTCCTTGCCACTACGGGTTGAATCCGAAGCATCGGGGCACAGCAACTCCTGAAGGTCACGAGATCGCGGCGGCGGATTGGGCTGTGAATCTTCTTCTTGCTCCTGCTATGATTGCTGGTCATGGTTTTGCGAACACTGCTTGTGGCCTGGACCTTCTAATGAATAGTCTAACCAGTCTTCTGGCCTTCTTGCCTACAACTTGAGTGTTGGTCCGTTGCTGCTTGGAAGTCTTATGTTCATCTGCTGAAGCCTTTTAGTTTCCCCATTAATTCCTGGTATTTCCTTGTTATTTTACTTCTGCACACTCGCTACATTGACCATGAACACGAGCTTGGCACAGGCCACCGTATCTGAAAGTGTCTACACTGTCTACACCAATCCAGTTATGGCAGTCTTCTTGACAGTATCCTTCATGTTCTTGCCGCAGCCATTCTATTGGCTTCGGGTCCACATCTTCGTGTGTTCTTTTCGCTGTCTGTCGGAGTCTCTCGCCTTTATTCTAGATTTGAAGATGCCAGGCGCATCTCCTCGGTCACTGGAAAGAGAGAAAGATTAAGATTATCGCCATGGGAAAACAAGCAGATGTCAAGATCGCCAAGCTGTACCGGGTCACTGAAGTAATCGAGAAAAGGGTTCCGGCTTGCCAGAGGTGAATCTGAGAGCCCACCTCGCCAGTTCTTGACACCCACTCGACTGCAGACATGTCGAGCCGCAGAACATAATGCGTCACGGAAAGCGCTTGGCGAAGCAGTGACGCAGGGAACAAATTGGAAAGACTCGTGCCTCTGCGCAAGGTCTCAATTGCTACGGGTTCATCCCGACAAGAAGGCCAAACATGCATCAGTTGCTTGACCTATAGTATATGTAATTGGATTTGGTATTCTTACGACCTGGATTTTTCTTGCCCAATCGAGCACCTCGCGCTTGTCGCGGACCTCAGGAGGCCTGAGTAAGCGCAGCGCTGCTGCAGCTCACCCCCTTCTCCCAAGGATCTCGAACTCTCTGTTGAAAACCCTGCACGTTCTTTGAACATCGGCCGGCCGGAGCCGAAGATGGCATGATGGACATCGTACGGGCTCAAAAATTCACACACAACAGGCGGGCGACACGCAGAGAGTGATCGTATGTGATCCTGTTCTCTGGTGGTAAAACACTTGTGGAAAGGGGCTGCGATAGGCCTAGGCCTAGACTCGCTCTGACCAAATCTCCTCCGAGATGGCTTGAGATGTCTGGCTCTGCTCGTGCAGTGTTCGTTCGGTTCGTTCCATCATGGCCCGGAGTGACTCGATCTCCTGTACGAAGCCTTCCGGGTCCTCTTCCACATCCTCCAAGAAATCTTCAAGGGCCTGCAGATGTTCCACTGCGCTTTCCGATAGACCACGCATGGAAGGTGCCACCGACTGACTATTCTGGAAATAGACAGATTCTGATGACTCCAGGGTCGTCAGCGTGCCAGCTCTCTTTAGTGTTGAGAGGCTTCGGCTCATGGCGTGCGAGATCCAGGCTGTCGCATGGTCCATTCTGGAGACCTACCGTGCTGTCACTTCTCTCACTTGCAGTCTTTGAGCCGGCTTCCATAACAGATGGCAAGGTACAAACGGGGGCGTTGCTCCAGACTGATCATTTCGAAGCTTCGAACGCCCATCGAGCTGATACTCGGAGCTCTTTTTCTGGAGCAGACCGGCCACCGGAGGCGCGGCAGAAAACGCTGCTTGGCAGGGTTCCTGCCCCGTGGGAAAATGGTGCAGTCGCTGCATAGGCAGCTCCTTTTGCCATGACCTAAACGGCCGACGGAAAGAGGCAGGACGATGACTAGGGAGCAGAATTTCCCTGAAGCTCCACCTCCCTCGCAACTGCTGCCCTCGTTCCTCGGTGGCAGGACAATATGAAAATAATCTGCTGGAGGACGCTGACGACGCTCTATCACCAGGAGCGGCAGTGACAGGGGCGACCAGGAAGGAAACATGATTACTGGTGACAGTGAAAAACGGTGGCGTGCTTGGTAGTGAAAGGAGGTGGCTTGCCTTCCGGGCAGCGATCCTGACAATCAGCGCAATCATCATCGCCACCTACCATCACCATCGACATGACGATCGCTATCATCCAGGTGTCGTGGTCATTGGTCTGCAGCTGCTCTGCCTGCTTTCTTGTCATCATGATCATCCTCATCATCGTCAATGTGAAAAGGGCATCACCGTCATCATTTCGTATCTCGTCATGGCCGTCGTTATCGTCATCGTCATCATCATCATCATCATCATCATCGTCACCCTCATCATCATCATCATCGTCATCGGCATCATCATCATCATCATCATCATCATCATCATCGTTACCGTCACCAGAAAAATCGTCATCATCACCATCATCGTCATCAGCAGCAGCAGCAGAAGCAGTAGCAGGAGCAGCCACCCGCCACCCTCGCCACAACCCCCACCACGACCACCACGACCACCACGACCACCACTATCACCACGACCACCACGACCACCACGACCACCACGACCACCACGACCACCACGAGCACCACGACCACCACGACCACGTCATCAGTCATCTTGTGTCATCAACGGCTCAGGATCTATCGCTCCTGGTCGTTAACCAAGCATCATCCCGCACCCCTGCTCTCCCAGGCTTCGACAAAGCACAAATACCGGAGCCCAAACTTCAGCCGAGGCTTCCTAGGGGCCACCAACTTCTCACGGGCGCTCGGCCCTCGAACTCGCTGAAGTCACCGGCGTCATGCAAAGGGGTGCCGGCCTCTGGGCGAGAAAAAAAAACGGAAATTCCGAGTTGATACTGTAGGCGGCTTGAAGGAATCAGGATTGCACTGGCCTCGCCAGCCGCAGCTGGACGGCGCCTACGAAGACTTCGCGCTGCCAGCAGGAAGGGAAACGGAAGGAGAAGAAGCGGGAGCCACTTGCCGATATTCCAGGGATCCCACTCTGCTTCGTGGCTTCGTTTGGATGCCATCGCATGTGCGTCCCTGCCCCCTGTCGCAGGCACTGACTGCGCCAACTGCGTGGAATCTGCATTCCTCCCTCCTTACGTGTCACATTAATGACATACAGACAACACGGCCTGTGCACAGCCTGCAACCCATGCATGCTTCCCCACCCTCGAAGCCTCTTAACACTGCCGGGTCACTTGTACAAGTCTCCGGGCAGCGGCGGAAGACGAAGAACGGATCGGCAGCAAAGGCTCGATGGCACCCTTCGTCACAGCTGGGCGACGACAGGATCTGATCGGCCGCACAGTCCGGAACCCGGTAGAGGTTCACCCACTTCGGACAGTCCCAGCTGGCCGCCTGAGGGCAGAAACTTGGAAGCCTGAAAAGCTGCAAAAGCTTTGTGTCTGTGTTTCCGTATGTATATACAAACGAAACATACGGAATATTTGAGTAAGCTTGTTGTAGATGAAAGATCGGTAGGTTGATAGATAGATAGACAGACAGATAGATAGATGGATGGATAGATAGTTACATACATAAACAGATAGATAGATAGATAGATAGATAGATAGCTAGATATATAGATAGATAGATAGATAGATAGATAGATAGACAGATGGATGGATGGATGGCTGGATGGATGGATGGATGGATCGATGGATCGATGGATCGATGCATGGATGGATAGACGGATAGACGGATAGATGGATAGATGGATAGATGGATAGATGGATAGGTGGATAGATGGATAGATGGATAGATGGATAGATGGATAGATGGATAGACGGATAGATGGATAGATGGATAGATGGATAGATGGATAATTGGATAGATGGATAGATGGATAGGTGGATAGATGGATAGATGGATAGATGGATAGATGGATAGATGGATAGACGGATAGATGGATAGATGGAAAGATGGATAGATGGAGAGATGGATAGATGGATAGATATCAACCACACCCGAAATCTGTTGACACGCCGAAGCCTCTGGCCCCACAGCGTGCTCGAACTGCTTCAAGGGCTGGGGAAGGTCCGTTCCGTTATTTTGGCAGGTCGCTGGGCATCGCCGTTG
The DNA here is from genome assembly GCA_905221635.1 of Symbiodinium sp. CCMP2456. NCBI lineage: Eukaryota > Dinophyceae > Suessiales > Symbiodiniaceae > Symbiodinium > Symbiodinium sp. CCMP2456. The sequence continues at coordinate 104,206 of CAJNDV010013336.1, forward strand.
CATGAAGGACCTGTCGCCTGAGGCTTGGAAGGAACAGGAGGCTTCCAAACAAATCTAGACACACAGCAGTCCCGCTGCTCCCATCTGTTTATGACAGGTGCTTATGACATGGTCTGACACAAATCTGGAGCTGTGCACCTCGAAATGCGCTTCGACACCCCTCGTCGCAGTTCTTTGCCTGCCATGGGCGCCGTCATTCCCTTCCCTGATCCTCTCGTGCACCCTGGTTTAAGGTGTCGGGCTGGGGGCACAACTGTCGGCTTTCAGGGTGCAGGGATTGGGTGCAATAGGGCACAAGTGGAAAAACTGGGGTAGGGGGCGTGGGACCGAAGTTTATTTAAGGGGTTTGAAACTCCCAAGCCTCAAAGCACAAGTTACTGAACTTGAACTCGGGAGAGAATGCTAAAACCCTGAAGACTTCTCGCTTGGCCTTTATCACGGCATCCCCCGCACAGCCCGCGTCGAGCACATCGTAGAGGTTCGTCCACTGCTGGCAGCTCCAAGCAGCGACCTCTACGTGGAGGATGCGAAGGAGTGCGATGAGTCCCATTTTTCCTAGCTCTGAGAGCAAGAGGACGCGTTACTCTTGCAGCCCCGCCAGGGGGCTATTCATGAGGGCTGCACATTACTCGGCATTATGGACCAAAGAGTATGCAAACTTCGCAAACGAAGTTCGTGTTCTGCGTTCTCGTCAACGTCGAGTACGGGATCAAGCTATGCGTGCTCATTCCTTCGGCCTCAGGCATTTTAATATATCGGATGACTCGATGAAGCCAAAATTCCGAAAGATGAGGTGGCAGACGGGAAACCAGCTGCACGGCTGGGTTCCGAGTTGAATTGGTGCGGTGGCACTGCACGTTGCTGCTGTTGCGGCCCTGTTGTACTGCGCTGTCAAGCTCATGATTCGCTGTGAATTGGTCGCATTTCTGCCTGCATCACGCTGGCTTCTTGTCTGGGAAAGTAGCTTGTAGGGGTGGGGGTTATGTTAGTCCTTTTCTCCTTCCTCTTCTTCCTCTTCTTCCTCTTGTTCGTCTTCTTCCTCTTCTTTCTCATGTTGATGAGATGATGTTGTTGCTGTTGTCGTTGTCGCTGTGGCTGTGAGGGGTTGTGGTGGTGGTTGTGGCTGTGGTTGTGGCGGTTGCGGCGGTTGCTGTGGTGGCCGTGTTGCCGTCGTCGCCGTTGGTGCTGCTGATGGTGTTGTTGTTGTTGTTGTTGTTGTTGTTGTTGTTGTTGTTGTTACGGTCGCTGTTGTGGTTGTGGTTGTGGTTGTGGCTGTTGTT
>CAJNDV010013336.1:105561-118092 GCA_905221635.1 Symbiodinium sp. CCMP2456
TGCTGTTGTTGTTGTTGTTGTTGCTTGTGCCGCTGCTTGTGCTGTTGCTTGTGCTTGTGCTTGTGCCTGCGCTTGAGCTTGCGCTTGTGTTGGTGCTTGTGTTGGTGCTTGTGGTTGTTGCTGATGTTGCTGTTGGCGGTGGTGGCGGCGGCGTTGTCGCTGTTGACGTTGTGACCGTGGTTGGTGTTGCCGTCGCCTGCTGCTCCTCCTGGCTCCTGCTCCTCCTAACATGAAGCAAGGGCGTTGCGCTTCCAAGATCACACCATGGCCGACCGATTGTCGGACCGACGGAGGAGGCTGACATACACCAAACAGAGCCACTGAGTCGGCATGAACTGCGCAGGCACTTTTTTTCAGTCGCAGAGGACGGAGACGGCGTAGTTGTTTGGGAGAGGACAGGGCAGGCGGGTCCACAATGGTCGCACCCCAGTCCGCCAAGGTCTGGGTGCAACAAGCCCTGGCATCACACACGAATTCAAAGCAGCCGAACACGACAATTGGCCGAAGAACCGCCACGGAAGCAACGGCCAATGCACGTGTCTTGCGGCTGTCGGACCACAAGTCACCCGGGAAACAATAAAAAATGCGAAGGTCAGCACATTGGAGAACTTCATTCGCGAGCATGTGCTCGAATAGGAGCGCACAGACGCCAGACTGAATGCATTCAACAAACGTGAGCGGATGGCATGAATTGCAGAAGCTGAAATTACACCGTTGTTTGCGAGCATCGGAGCATGACGAATAGGACACCCAGAATGCCAAGAAGAAGCGGCTCAAAAGGAGCAGCAAGGACTCAGGGAAGCAGAACCAAGGTACCGGCGCTGTAGTCTAGGCATCTTCCGTGAGCAGCTGTACGGGTGCAGGACCTGCACATTCAAACACAAGGGTGTTGGAGACGAGTGCAGCACACTCCAGCTGTGAATTTTGCTGTCGGCGCGGCAGCGCACGGCAATTTAGGTTCCCGTTGAGAGTGACAACCGAGGCTCCTTCGCATTTCACTGTGGCCGTGGTGTGGGTTCCAATATGTTGCAATACTCCCAGCGCCGTTTGAAGTCACGTGCAACAGACGGCCTTGGAAACAGGAACACAGGCTGTCGAAAGGAGACAAGGGTCATCAACGAACAAGTAAGGAACATGAGAAGGCGGATAGACAAAAGGTGATAGGCGACCGTTACGCTATAAGGGAAATCCGACGACTGCCTCTCTTCCTACAAACAAACAGAGAGGGCCCTGCCCCATGAGGTTCGGACCTGAGGTCCCAGGATCGCTTCAAACTCCTCCAAAGGTCGGAGCAAGTCCAATCCGTGCCTCCTGGGAGTTTTGGGAGGTTTAGGGTTTAGGGTTTAGGTTTCAGAAACTTGGGGGAAGCTTTCAGAAAATTTGGGGGGGTTCTTGTCTGGGTCTGGGAGCCCCTTTTTCTTAAGAAGGAGCCTGCTTCGCCGCACCTGCATGAAAGCCACCTGCGATCTGAAACTTCAATGTGGGATGGGAGTCGTGATGAGGCGTAGCCAAACAGGGATTGCCAAGCAGCCGCTCCAAAATCCTTGACGAACCCTCAACCCATCGACACGACTAGAACCGCTCAGCCAGAAATGAGGAAACCACAACCCATCCAAAAAGTCCACACCCAGGCCTTGACACCCTCAGAACAATCTTAACAGAAGCCCGGCAATTTCAAGCGGAGACTCGGCAGTCGACCGCTGCACGTCTCGGGGCACCGCCGCGACAGAATCTCCGGGTCAAGCGTGAAGGCCTCTCCCCGGCGGCCATGGACCACATACAGTGAAAGGGAAATGCTGAAAGCAAGCAAGCATAGAGTACACTACATTGGAAGGTAATTAGATTCAGACAAACAAACAGACAGATGGATGGACAGATGGAGAGATGCAGAGATGGAGAGATGGATATATAGGTAGGTATGTAGGTAGATAGATAGACAGATTGACAGGTAGGTATGTAGGCAGATAGGTATATAGGTAGATAGGCAGATAGGTAGTTAGATGAGCTGGCTCGCTAGCTAGCTAGGTAGCCAGCCGGTCAGCCTGCCGGGTAGATAGCTAGATGTAGCAACGAACTCATAGAATAACCTCGCACACAAATTGACCTGTCTTGCTTGTGCTTAGAAAACACTTGGTGAGGAGATTGCCCACATGCCGAACACGACTCAGTAAACCACTTCGACCAGACTCGTGGCAGGCTCATCAACCTTCATCTCTGCAAGGGCTAAGTCCTCTGAACTAGTCAAGTTCAACTGGCGGGAGCTGCCTTGGGCTTTGCGACTCCACCCCTCCAAATTTCAAATCAGCGGCAGGACAAGACCGATAATTTCCCATAGTTAGTATACACATGCAGGATATCTCACGTACATCACATAGCATTGGAAAGGTGTGTCATGGAGTATACTCGCAAAGGTACGACATGTAGCGCCACAAGCACCAAAGGCAAACGTGTGCGAATGCATGCATAGTATACCGAACACAGAGTACGTCATGCTTCTTTATCAGGACGGCTGACTATTTCATCTTGGATCCTGTCATAGAGATATGTGAATATGTACAGGATGCTGTCGACGACAAACACAGGAAATAGGGGGATTTCTGCACGATTCGATATGAATGTGTCATCATGCACATATGGATACAGAACTAAGCTGAACAAGTGCGTTCCGCAATCAATGATACACACTCCGTTCCATCTCCATTCCGTCCTCACTCTACGCCCCTAAACCCCAACACAAAACAACCCCAGAATCCACTAATATGTATAAAGATATCACGGGTGACCTGGCGGCAGCCGGGATCCTGGCAGCCGCTGGAGGCCAGGATCAGCTTCCCGCTGCAGCCTTGCAGCGACTCTAAGGGGCCCAGGGCTTTGGACTCAGAATTCTCGAAATGAATTTGTGTGAGTTGGGAGACTTGAGGACTCGACACAGATTTTTTGAGCTTGAGGGGAGGGAAGTAAACCGGTAGATCGTCAGATGCCTATCCATCGCCCACCAGGCGACCGTGGAGGTCACCATCACTGAAGTACTGCATCGCCCACGTTCGGCAGTCCCATCTTGCAACGTCGGGCCCAAGAATCTGGATGAATTCCTTTGCTCGCAAGAGTTTGCTTCTGGGCCCTGAGGACCTTCTGCTCAACCCTTGCTATTCAACCCACGGTCCATCCCGAAGGGCGAGGAGTTTCGCCACCAAAATACCAGTCTACAGAGTTAGGCAGGCAACTAGCTAGGTAGATAATTGGGTGATTGATTGTTTGTTTATGTGTTCATATGTGTTTCTCTGTGTGTGTGTGTGTTTGTACACGTATGCACGCATGCTTGTGGATTGGATTGGATTGGGAGTGTTTGCGATTGGATTGGGATTGGATTGAATTGGGATTGATTGGGATTGCATTGGGATTGGATTGGAATTGGATTGGAATTGGATTGCATGGATGCATGCATGGATGGACATTCATGTGTATGTGGATACAAGACGGACAACAAATGGATGGATAGATAGATGGATAGATGGATAGATGGATAGATGGATAGATGGATAGATGGATAGATGGACAGATGGATAGATGGAAAGGCGGATAGGTGGATGATATATGGATAGATAGATAGATCGATAGATCGATAGATCGACCGATAGATCGATAGATCGATACATCGAAACATCGATCGATAGGTCCATAGACCGATACACCGATAGATCGATAGATCGATAGATAGGTAGATAGATAAATAGATAGGTAGATCGATAGATGGCTAGATAGACAGATCCAACGACAGATCGATTGACAGCGTGATGTCTTATGTCGAAAATCCAGAACCCTCCCGAAGCTAACACAAGGCTCCGAGGCTCTTCCAAAGGTCGCGCCATGTCTTTGTCCATACGAGACGGCTTTCCAAAACGGTGTGCTCCTGTCATCTGGATTCTTCACGCCGGCCACCTGCGAATCAAAAGGACAGCCGCTTTTCGATCTCTGCAGCCCAGGCTCCAAAGCTGCAAGGGCCGGGCCTTCGCAACGGATGCTCGCATTGTCAAGAGCACCTCGGGATCAAACAGCTCCGAGCCGTGGCTGCGCCCTTTCACCTGCTCAATTGCTTGCATGGCTAGGGTCGCCTTGGGGTCCGCTTCTTGCTGTAGGGAATCTAGGGATTGTCGGGATTCGGGTCGCCATGAGCGATCGGGCCAGGCTTGCACTAGTTTTTGTACCATCTAAGAGAGCTCTGCCTCCTCTCTTTAACGCCCACCTCGTGGATCTCCGCAGCAAGCGAGGGATCCTCTGCTTGAGCCCAGGCCTCGCAGATTGCCAGGGACTCCCGAGGCACCAGGCCGTCCCCATCCTTGGAGGAAGGCTCAAAGCCGGCGTCGTTTTTGGAGTTTTCGGGGTTTGGGGTGTGGGTTTTCGGCTTAGGGATTTAGGGTTCCTTCTCAGAGTTCAAACACCTTCTCGGTTTGGGCCGCTCTGAGTCTGGCGTCAGTGGTCACGAGCTCGTCTGGCCGCCGGTAAGACAGCAGCTGTCCAACGGAGTCCCACCACTCGATGCTCCCGGGCGGTCCCGCTGGCACCAAAGGAGCCGTTTCGTTGCTCCTGGCTGTGGGCAAAACGCTTCTTCACGACTCCTACTTCGATTGTCTTGACCTCAAGTAGGCTACACTCAGACCACTCACGACCTCACGCACACAATCACACCCCTCCTTACATGGCGCATGGTTTGCATGCATGGTCTTCAACTGAAGACATGCAGAAGCATCGAAATTGTTGAACCCCGTAGTCATCCCTGCTCTTCAAGACCTCACCGAGGGGCGCTGGTTCAATGAACTCCTCCGCTAGCTTGCCAATCCCTCCCAGCAGGGACATCAAGTCTGGCTTCTTCCCCTGCCGGAGCTGCGTGGCCGCCTCGAGGCCTCTGAAACAGCGGAATTCGGTGGACCCGGGTTTTTTCTGACCTTGGGGCTCAGGATGGCTCAGGATCAGGATTTAGGGTTGCAGGGTTTTGGGCTTTGGAGTTCTCAAAAGCAGTGACCAAAGCCTCATCGGACCACCAGGGCCGCCCCAGGTTTTAGACAGTTCGCGGTTTCGAGTGCCTTACTGAGGTTCCAGAGGCTCCTCCAGTTTCATGGAATGCCTCTGCAGAGAAGGATCGACACTTCGGAAGGCGATCCCAACGGCACACTTCAGTCAGTTTCCCCTCAGCACATGCCGGGCAGAGATGGATCGCAAAAACACGCTCTGAGGCTTCCCACGGGTACTCCCTTCTCCCATCGACACCCCTTGACACGCATTGGCCCATCCGATTGGGCGGCCGTGGATTCCGGTACGAAGCGAGTGCAAACAGCATCGAACAGGCGACGAGTCCCAGACCCTGTCCGGCCTTGGTCCATGAGGCTTTTGCTCTCCGAAGAGTTCGTTGGTGTCGACAGGTAGACATACCTCGGAGGGGCTGAGCCTCCGAAGCCCGAAGTCTCTCACCCTTCTGCTCGTCAACCAAGGCTGAGAGGCTGGGATGGGCTGCGCAGCGCCGAGCCGAAGAAGCAGTGCGTCTTCACGCCAGGGTGCCCGGAGATGGGATAGTACAGCCTCAACTGCGACCATTACGAAACAAAGAGAATGACGGAAACCCCCGAAGTCACATTCCGTCAAGTGCGGCTCTCAGCAACTCGTGGCTAGCTGCTGCAAGTGAACCTTTTTCTCTTGGGCGAGTTCCAATGATTGGTCCCTTCAGCCAAGCCTTGTAGGTAAGCTTGTGAGTGAGAGCGAAACAGAGACAGAGACAGACAGAGAAAGAGAGACAAGCAGAGGCAGAGCTGCACTATTATCAGGAGTGCATGTCATCAAAGGCCCGAAACGAAGACCAGCCACTCGCGCTCCCTGAAGGGCTCTGGACTTGTATGGTCCTAGACCGTCAAAGAAACACAACCCAGCAGCGACAGCTCGTAGAGGGCCCCGAACTCCGTGGAAACGCGCCCGAGGGCCTGTCAAAAGCAGGACGCGAACCAGCCACCCGTTGACCGTCCGTTGCATTCAATGCTGCGCAAACAAGCTTTCAAGTCAACGATGGCCGTGGTTCTGGCCTCGTCCAAGTTCTCCCAGGTGACGTTGCCGTTGAAAGCCGGCGGCAGCTGGATGAAGGCGGCTTCAGGATGGATGCGTGGCAACAACATGCTCACACCTGAAAGGGCTACTGCAGCTCGAGTTGCAAAAACACAGCCTGCCCTCCAGACCATTCGGACTCTTACATTTCAAACTGAAGACGTGTGCCGTCATCGTTGCTGCCTTTGTGGGTTTCCGGTCGTCGTCGTCGTCGTCGTCGTCGTCGTCTTCGTCTGAGGCTGCTTGGAAGCCACTGAAGTGCTGGGTCTGAGACTTACATGTTCTGGGTTCCTCTTCCTCCCACACCACCGGGCACCACCAGGCCTCCCCATCCGCGCAGCAGGTCCTTGGCTCTGGCAAGATGCCCCGAAGGCCCAAAGGCTGTGTCGCCCAACCTCTGGCCTCGGCCGAGGATCCTGAAGACTTTTCCGGGAGGCGAAGTCCACTTTCAGGTCGTAGGCTGCGTGGGAGGCACCCAGCGGCCGGGCATCTCCCCACATCGCCAGGCCCAGGCCTCCGTCCGCCAAAGCCAAAGCTCCGCAACTCTGAAACCCCGAAGCTCCCCACCTCCCACGGTGCCGCCGAAGACCCCGGAGAAGGAGAAGAAGGACGCGATGTGCTCCTCCCGACGCCGGGACGAGCAAGGTGACTGCTGCCGCTGCTGCTGCTGCCACTCCCCCTGCCGCTTCCGCTCATTGCCACTGCTACAACTACGACCACCAAGCAGGGAATCTCCTTCTTCCAATCAGCATCCACCCCGGCGTGATGGAGGAACCCTGCAAAGAACGGCGAGCCTGCGGACTGGGGAGGACCGAGCTTGGCAGAGCTTGTAAGGCTCTTGACACCGCATCCGGACTGAGACATGACGTCGACAAACAAAGTTGAAATCGATATGTGGAAGAATCCAAGCGAAATTAAAGGGATTTTGCTGTCTGTGCGATGAGCGTCTTCTTGCTTTTGGGCAGGTTCAAGTCTTGCTGAAACCGTTCTCGAGTGCCTTGTGACACCGCCATGACGATGGCAGGCTGAGCAAACTCGCGGACCTTCTCCTCCAGGAACGTCTTCAAGCGAGGCCAGTCGTGCTGCCTCTCGTGCCAGGCTTGAAAACAATGCATGTCAAAAGAGCGTCCGGTGCACAGCACGATCCACAGGGATCACATTGACCATGTTGTGCAAACCAGTGAGTAACCGCCGTCTCCATACAAACTTTTAGATTCTATGTCAAACGCCAGGCAACTTCCAGTAGCCTGGACCACGGCGCCAGTCGTACGGGGCAGCAAACCTAGAACACTGATCACTCAGGCACGAATAGCATTTGAAAGTAAAGAACGGTCGGAGGAGAAACGACACAGAGGGCTGTGAGACCACACCACGGCCACATCCCAGAACGTAACGGCGGGCAGCACAATGTGACAGCGTAGAGCCCAATCGCTCTTCACCACGGTCATGGAAGATACCCTGTGCCCTCACACAGCTCCTTGTAGCTGTTGCGCAGATTTCTCGTTGGCTATGCTTCGTCTTTGCGTGTACATGCATGCAAGGGAGTTTTTGCACACACCTTTGCTCCTGTCTGTGAGCACACCATGTGCATGAGGCTTTCATGTGTCCGAGCGTCTAACGTTGTCCACATAAGCATACATATCACTCATGTGCACACAAAAAAGACAGTCTTGTACTCACAGTCTAGCTCGCGGTCTACGAAGCTGAGGTCTCAAATATGGCCACCACTGCGGCCCAACACTAATACGATCACCCCACCGTGTGACAACCACCACACCGGCAAAGTTGCCAAATAAATACAAGAAGCATTGGATACCATTGAATATACGTGCTAAAAAGCCCTGCCACACCGCCAGCTGAAGCCGAAAAGGCGTCTCCGGCAGGGCAGCATCATGACCATCGTCATTGTCTTGACCGCAAAATGTGCACTCACGCCGTCAACAGCCCCAACAGAAGCACCAGCACGCGACAACGGATGTCAAGATCATAAACACCATCACAGCCAACGTCGTCTTGCCGTTTTGCTGCCGTGAGCCGACATCACCATCCTCTTCATCAAAAACGTCATCTTTTCTGCAAAGCCGAGAGGCAGGTGCGAGGCGTTGAAGCCCAGCTTCTCCAGTTGCGCAATGATTGGAGTCCAGACCCCTGTCCTCAATTCCAATTGTGGGGATGATGCTGATGGAGTCGTCTGTGGTGGCGGTGTGGTGGTGGCAAATGGATGCACACGTTCGAAACTTTGGACAGTGGCTGAAGCTCATAAAGCATGCAAGGAAATGAGGACCAGTGGCCCACCATGGAAGACACCGTAGTCGAAGAGCGAGTCCTTGATGCTACCTTCAGACCATTCATCACAGAATGTGATACCGTTGGAAACGCACTCAAAGACATAGCTGCAGACACAAAAGGAGGCCACGAACACACCAACATGGTGAAAGAGAGAAGGACAAGAAGAGAAGCACTGAACATATGAGGCAAGATAAGAGCCTTAACTCTGGCGATAGAGAGACCACTGCCGCAAGTGGGCCATGTGAGGCAGTAGTGGGGAATCTTCCTTACATCTCTGAGCCACTTGCAACATTCTGGAACCACTTGCTATCCAAACCGCGTATATTCAGTATGATGCATGTTCTCACCCCTTGTGATACGTGATAGTCTTGTCTACATGATGATGATTGCCGACGAACTCGCGCATAACATTGCTCAGACGATCACCAAGATCATCATGCCTGTTGCGACTGCCATCGACAGTCCCCTTGCTATAAGTTTAGACACCTTTAAGTCGACTGTCGCGAAAAACACCAATCTCACACATCCACCTCCGATATCCGAAGGTACACAGGAAGGTCCTCGGAAGATGAAAATAGACGAGGTCGAGTTGAAAAAACATCCGAATCTAGTGGAGCTCTTAGTTGCAACTGCATTCTGCTGATAGGCACCAGGCATCGAAGCCTGAGGACCATCAAGACCCTGCCAAGACACCATAGCTGACGGTGTGGACATGCACACCTTCTGCTTCGTCCTCAAGCTCCAGAGCGCTGCTCATGGAAGCCGTTACGTTCAGCTGCAGTCCTGGGGCATGGGGGAGGAGGCTGTCTAAAACATGCCAGAAGGAAATCGCGGCAGAGTGATGTGTCTAGTCTCACACTTGGAGACAGTCTAACAGCCTGCACCGCACAGCACATGAGCCCAAAAACCCTCAGCGTAACCAAACCAGCTTCGGGGCTGAGACGACAACTTCTCCTCTAAACTCCCCTGTCACCGTACTCCTGCGATCTTCTTTACAGGGATCCGAGCAGCTCATCTCTTCCATCCAGCAGTCGATAAGCAAAGGGACGAAGTATTCGGTATCAAACCAGACGCGATCTGTCCTCCGCTGAGTTCGCAGAGCTTGGAGCACTGGACCGTTCCCTCCATCATTCGATGCTCTCACCAAGTAGTTAGTTTAGCAAAGGCGTCTTAGGGGTCGAATAAGTGCAAGCTGGACTCCCGCTCAAGCTGCACATCGGATTCGCGGCACGATGCCTGCTAACGCTTGCATCAAGCAAGCTCCCAGCAAAGCCAGGGATGAACACGATTGGCCTGAAAGCTAGCGAGCAAGCTCGGGGAGAAGGTGGATGGACAGAGCTTGAACAAAAGGCATGTTGCATCCGAACCGACAAAGCCTTACTTGTCAGGTCCCGTTGCGGCAGGCTGGAACCCGAAAGATCAGCACGTGGGTCTGCGCCGTCAGCCACTGCCTGGGCGTACATCCAAGCTTCCCAGAAACACTCCAAGCGACACGAACGAACAAGTCAAAGAGGTCGTAATTGCCGTCCATGAACTCATACTCGATATTATCAGCTCAAGCACATTATCTTCACAGCTGCTGTCAATGACAGTCAATGACGCTCTGGATGATGCTCCCAGTTGGCACGCCGGACTGTATCCCGAAAAGACGGATGCTGAATTCACCTTATTGTCAACGATGCCCCTTGATTCATACAAAACGCGGGATTCGAAACACGATCTTGCCGGCTCGGCAGATCAAAAAGCCTGTGGACCCCCCGGCATGGAATATGGGAAAGAGTTCTGTCTTCTCGGCATGTCGGTTTATCTTAACAGTCCTGCAGGTATGTCCGCGAAAATATGTCTAAGGGGTGGCAAACAGTTTGCGACCCAAGAAGCCCAAGAGTGTCAATTACGGACACCTACATAATTCAGGGTCCGTTCTACGTCTATCGCGTAGCTTTGCCTGTTGAACCCAACGAAGCAGAACAGTGAGACTCGGCCTTTGACACCAGCGCAGCGAAGACAGCGAAGCTACCACCACACGCCATTGCAGCGCATGGTGAATCAGAAATAAGGATGTGGAACCGCATCATGCCGCAATGGGGTTGCATACAACTACAAGTGACCGGTGGACACACACAACGACCCCATAGCTATTTAAAAGCCGTTTTGCAACAAGTTCGACTGTTAGAAGTAAGAAGCTAAACAACGGTATTGGAAACTCAGTAAGTTGAACTTTTAATGGAAAATAACAAGCTATTGAGCACCTAAACGTTGATTCGACTTGTGCAGCATGGCATGGTGCTCGCAGCTATGATGCACGTCTCCAGGAGGAGATGCTGACTTGCACATGGGCACTGCAGCATTGCCATGCAAGGATAAGTGCTGGCTTTACACTCTTTTGGGGTGGTCGGTCGTGAAAGAACTTGAACCAAAGTGGCGGAGCTGGAACAGGTGGCGCGCTCTGTCATGTTTGCGCGGCTAGCTAACTTTGATGTGCTGCTGCACCCCTCAAGGTCTGCCACGTAACGGCTGCCTGCACTGTGAGCTTCACGAAGAAACGTGAACTGTCCGCCGATTGGACATACATCCTTGCACTGGAGTGTTCTGATTGAATTGAATGTTGCCGGTTATGGCAATAAAGACGGTGTCAGAACTTCATGTTTTGTCGAAACACTGCGTGTTTCTGGAAGTGGTTAATGAGAACAACAGCAAGAACGGTAACAATGGCAAGGCAATTTTCACCAAGATTCTTCATTCAAAAGCTCAACAAAACGTTTCGTTCTTTTAGTGCCCGTTCAGAACGCCATGAAGACCGACTTCAAATTGCAAGAGCTTTCACAAGCTTGTTGTCAGAAATCCGGCCGACGACTCAAATCCATCGACCTTTGAAACACTTTTTTCGTGTGCGCTGAAGAAGAGGTCGAACCAGGTGTGAACTTTTCTTCTTTAAAAGATTTGCGGTTTCTCTGTTTTCTCACAGGTGTTTCGATGACTGTAGACCTGAGAACTCTGAGCAGATCTGATGGTTAACAGCCTCACGGCCACTAGAAAGCGGTGCCAGTTTGCGACCAGCTCGGCAAGCATCTGTGCAGACACGAACCGCTGCATCTTGTAGAGAATCATCAGAAGCGAAACACCGAGTAAATCAAATCCACAAAATAAATGCCTGCTTTACCACAGACAAGAACGCAATTTTGGTTTTGAAGAAAAGAAACACAAGGCAAAACAGCTTCTCCAAAAAAATCTTTTCAAGCGTGTCTACGCCTTTTAGTCTCGACGAAGCTGCGTCCTTGACGCATCCAGATTTTGCAATTCCAACAAGCTTAAAAACCTGACCTGAAATCAAAAACGGAGTTTTTTGACCTCAACCACTTCGTTCTCAAATCACAAAGAACAGTCTGCGGACATAACATTTGTTCGAATTCGAATTTTCATGTTTGATTGCGAAAAATGAAGTGCCGTTAGCAGAAGCGACCAAAGACAAGTAGAAAAGCCACACGAAACTTTGATCAGCGCAGTCACTGAAGAAAAAAAGATGCCACACATTTTCGCTTTATGGAAGGGTTTTGCGAGGAAAATACAAGAGACAGAAGAAGGCAAGCGAAGCACCAACCAAAAGAACTGAAAGTCGCAACTTCAAGTTTGAAAGTCTCAACTCAAGGATTGCAAACTCAAACAAGACGCAATGACCAAACAAAAGAAAAAAAACGCCACACAAAATCGCTGCGAGCGTTGTCACAGGAAGCTGTATGGAAGTGCGACGGAAAGAAAATAAGAGCAACTGGTTCCTGCGCGCCTCTCTGTGAGGGTTTTGACGTGCTCACAGAGAAGCTTCTTGTGGTTGCTTGCAACGCACTGGACTTAAGACGAGCAAAGCTGTACACGCTTTGTTTGCGGAAAGTGTTGGAAATTGTTCAATTCTTGTTATGTGCAAGGCGAAAAGAATTTTAGAGAAAGCAGACTTCTTATTTACGTTAGCCACATCAGATTCTGCAGTGAAGACGTTAAAAACCTAGAAAGCCTTAGGTCTTTCAGGTCTGCAAGCAAACACGTCCAAGCACTGCTGCAAGCAAGGCAAGCCCACAAAACACTCGGACAGTTCACACTTTTAGCACGCACAGCTCACTGCTGGTCCACGTGTCTTGAGCCAAACAAGACAGTAGTCGCTTC
>CAJNDV010013336.1:118192-132504 GCA_905221635.1 Symbiodinium sp. CCMP2456
GTATAGGGTTTGGGGTTTAGGGTATAGGGTTGGGGTTTAGGGTATAGGGTTTAGGGTTTAGGGTTTAGGGTTTAGGGTTTAGGGGTTTAGGATTTAGGCTCTCCGCCAGATCATCCTGACACGCACGTCAGTTTCAGCCGATCTTGGTTCCAGGCGTTCAGTTCGCAGCAAAAAAAAGTTGGCTGATGTAGGGGCCTTAATAATTCGAATAGGGTTTGGGGCTCCTTTGTACTATAATTATAACCAGGAACCCCAAAAATAGTATAGGTAATTATTTAGGCCCTTACATTAAATTTCTAAGCCGACCCTCTGAAACACCGACCACTAGGACCCCAAGTGCCCTCACGGACCTAATGTATACCACTTTGTCGGTATTAGGACCCTTTTGGGAATCACTAACCCGAAACCCTAAACCCTGAGCCCTAAACCCTAAACCCTGAACCCTTTTGGGAATCACTGAGCTTCCTGGCCTTCGACTTCGGAGGGATACACCTAGAGCTCCCGTAGGGAGGCCTGGGCGCCACAGAGAAAGGGGCCAGGGTCGATAAGTTGAGGGTTTAGGGGTTTAAGTTTTTTTTGAGCTCCTTTTTAGGGGTTTATGGTTTAGGGTTTAGGTTTAGGGGTTTTGGGGTTTAGGGGTTTAGGGGTTTAGGGTTTAGGATTTCGGGTTTCGGGGTTTAGGGTTTCGGGGTTTAGGGTTTAGGGGACCATATACCTGGTCATACCCTACCCCTTGTTTAAGGTATATACCTAGTTTTATGGTTAGGATCTGTGATAAAGAAAAGTACGTACACGAAAAGGGGTAGGGCATGAGCCTATATATATATATATATATATATGTGTGTGTACATAGCTACATGCTCCCTTGGGTATATAATGCCTTCTTTGGGCAGCATACTTTCTTATGATCCCTAAACCCTAAACCCTAAAACCCTAGACCCTAAAACCATAAAGCCCGAAACCCTAAACCCTGAACATGCACACTCAACCCCCTAACCATGAGGCCCTAAACCCCAAGACACAGAACAGACTCACCACGGGTTTAGGGTTTAGGGTCTCCTGAAACCCGCCTTATAATGAAGGCCACCAAGGTAGGGACATCCCTATGAACTGCGTGTGCTTATGTCCTTTTTGGGTTCCTTATCATTTAACAACAAAAACACTGCAAACCTGGAGCACAAAGCCCGAACGGCCCTGGAAGGCTGATTTAAAGTTTAGGGCAAAGTTTAGGGCTTTCGATAAGGGCTCTATGAGTCTATGCGGGTTGAGAGCTAATGAGAAACATCCACTTTTTAACATGTATAATAGGGTCTGTAGTTGTTTGAGATGGATTCCGGGGCAACTTATAGCACAAGTATCCCTAAACCCTCCTGGGACACTAGCACCACTACCTATGGAGACCTGTATATGGGTAGTTCTCTACATTGGTGTCCCTCTTTAGGTCTTCCCATATAGTACGGCACCCTTCTGAAAAGCACCCCAGAAGGGAACCTAATTCAGAGAACTACACATTTTACCGCGGCGTCTTGTAGTTTCTTGCAAGTAATACCTCCCTCGATCGGCTCAGGGCTTCAGGGTTTACGAGTTTACATAGTTTCATGGGCGTTCTTACGCCCTAGACCCCTAAACCATCCTAAACCCCAGAACCCCTAAACCCTAGACCCCAAAACCCCCAAAACCGCTAAACCCTAAACCTTAAACCCTAAGTAAACCCCCGTCTTGGGTTTTGGGTATGGGGCCTCCGGGTGAGCTAGCCTGTTTATAGCTGGAGCTTGCAGGGACCCCGGCTGGTACACCCAAGGGTTGACGCGGCTCACTCAGTGTATTGTTATGCATCATGATGGATTATCTTAGATTACATTATATTATATTGTAGTATTATTATGTTATGCTTCTTTAAACTTTACTTGTATGATATTTTACAACATCTTACCCTATGTCTTTGGGTTTCCGGGCTTAGGAGCCTGACCCAGAACTCTGAACAAGCCCTTAAAAGGTTGCCAAAGACAGCAAGGCGCGTCTCCGGCCAAAGTCCGTGGACGCTGGGCTCCGCATGATGGTAAAGGCCGCTGCCCATCCCAGTCTCCTTCGCGACTTAATATAGAAATGGTTTACGGTTTGCGGTTTAAGGTTTCGCGTAATATAGAAGCCTAAATAATTACCAAAAATATCAGTGAGGGTTCCTTATTTTTATAGTACGGTAAAGGGGCCCAAAACCCTATTCTAGATATTAAGGCCCCTACATTAGGGTTCAGGGGGCAGTTTAGGCCTAGGGTTTTGAAGAACAAGTGGTTTTAGAACTGCAGGCGCTGCATTGTAGGGTTTTTTTTGGAGTTGGGTTTAGGGTTTAGGGTTTAGGGTACTGCTTCATGAAAGGGGTTAAACCCTAAACCCTAAACCCAAAGCCCTAAACCAGTGGGGTTCATTAAAGGGTTACCTTTGAAGGGGTCTGTACGGGTTGCTAGAAGGGTGTGGGCCCATCAGGCGCTGTGTCACCTTGCATTCTTAACAGTGTAAGGTTTAGAGTTTACGGCTTAGGGTTTTGGGTTTGGGTTTAGGGTTTAGGGTTTGGGGTTTAGGCAGCAATTTCAGACACCAAAGCACGGTTGCGGCGCCTGCATGAAAGTCTGGTAAGTTGGACCAAATTCAACTCAGCCATTATCACTTGTCACGTTCGTCATCATCTTCATCATCGCCATCATCATATGCGTAGTTCTCTAAACCAGGCTCCCTGTTTAAGTCCCCAAAATAGTACGGCACCCTTATAAACGGGACCCTGGAAGGGACCCTACTTTAGAGAACTGCCTAAATATCGTTGTGCCAGAAATGTAAAGCATCCTTCTGCATAGCAATGGCTTGGGCATGCTCGCACAAGGCATGAACGCTTGTGAAAGTGCGTCAACATCAAACATCCTTCTCTAGTAGTGGCAACAACCCAATAAAAACCAATGTTTTGAGCTTGGTCGCCGTTAGAACCGATGTCATCTGATGTCATTCTCCCCCGCTCGTCCCCCGCCCCCACTCCCCGGCAAGCCACCCCACCCAACTCCAGGGAATCATCCGACAGGTCCCGAAAACGCAAGAACCCCTAAACCTTATAAACCCTAAACCCTAAACCCTAAACCCTAAACCCCTAAACCCTATAAACCCTAAAACCTAAACCCTAAACCCCAAACCACTAAACCCCTAAACCCCTAAACCCTATAAGCCCTAAACCCTCAAGTTACAGAGTAGGTCTTGGGAGCTTAAGCTAGGCCCTGCGAGCTGGTTGTCACAATGGAAGAACCGCTGTCTTAGTGCACGAGTTAGGGTTTGGGGTTTGGGGTTTGGGGTTTCGGGCTTAGGGCTTAGGGTTTAGGGTTTAGGGTTAGGGTTTAGGGTTTAGGGGTTAGGGGTTCTTGAGCCAATCGCGTCTAAACTTTGAGTTTGAGAGAATGAAGAGGTTGTAGTTGCAACAGGTAGCGTTAGTTCTGAAAACTCAGCTAGTATGGCATTGCTGATGCCAAATTGCACTGTAAGCCCTATTCAGACGTGGACATTCCCTGGTCATATTCCGGGGGATCAATGAACGAGGGGTCCTAACCTCATCACAGATTATCAGCCCGACCTACTTGCTCGATATCCTAAAGTCCTGTACTTAAGGCCACGTCTAAACTGAAACCTAAACCTATACAATCGGAAATTTTAACTTACAGTTGGACCGATAATCATAGTTCAAACCTTAGATGTGCATATGGAAGTCTATACGGAAGTCTAAATTGGAAACCATGTTCCTAAAGCTTAACACCAGGATTGATCGTTGAAACGACCGGTTTAGGGTTTTGTCTAAAGTTGAAACCATGGAGCCCTAGTATGGGCCCTTAACCCTGGGATCCTTATACACCTACTATATACCCTATATGTACCAGTAAGGGTCCCTAGAAAGGCCTAAGGGTCCATAGTAGGGGCCCACACGTCTAACCTTAGATTTAGGTATTGGGTACCGACACAGTCAGCCGGATAGGGACATCCCATATAAATCCCCTTACAATGAAGCCCAATAAAGTAGGGATATCCCTATACGATGCTAATAAGGTAGGGATGTCCCTGTAAGATGCTTATGCTTATGTCCTTTTGGGGGGTTCCTAACAGTCAGCCCAAGGGTTCTCCAGCGTCAGCACGCCGCAAAGAGCGGCACTGCCGCAGGACATCGGTTCTTAGCAGCATCAGCTTTAAGGATTCCCTGGACCCGGAGAAACTTAGGGTTTAGGGTTTAGGGTACCTTTCTTAAGGACTTGTAGGAAATCATAATAAGGAACCCCTAGAAAAGTAGGTTATTTGGGGTTAAGGTCGGGTCAGGGTTTAGGCTCATTATCGGCGTTTCTCGAAACCTAATGTAGGCGTCTGATTACCAATACTCCTTCTTACAATTATAGCATGGGCCCCAAAACCCTATCCTACTTATGAAGGGCCCTAAATTACAGAGGTGTTTTTGTCATGAGAGACCCAAACCCCCAAAACCCTATACCCTAAACTCCTAAACCCCTAAACCCTAAACCCTAAACCCCTAAACCCCTAAACCCCTAAACCCTAAACCCTAAACCCCTGAGCCCCTAAACCCTAAACCCTAAGAGTTGTGCTGGTCTCAGTCAACCTCGGGTTTGTAGCTGAGGGCTTTGTACTTGAGAAGCGTGCTGCCACAAAAGCACAGTACAGGGGCCTTAATAATTAGAAAAGGGTCTTGTGGTCCCTTTAGAGGGATCCTTAACGGGTTCTATACGGGATCTACGATAGGTTTCTATATTAGGGGCCTTAAGAATTAGAAGATGGTTTTGGGGTTCTTTATAGTATGGTTATACTAAGGACCCACCCCTCACCCCCTCCAAAAAAAAATGTTTGTCACAACATTCTATCCGAGACTATATCATACGATGCTATGCTATAAGGCTATAGGGTATGACATGTTTTCATATGATATACATATGCTATGATGTGAACAGAGCGACCGTTAAAGCCCATTTTCTAAACTGCTCACCCTGCTCCCCCGCAGGATTGGAAAGGAAAATCCTACACCCTAAACCCAAAACCCGTCACACCCAAACCCCAACTTTGCACCCAATATGACACCTGACTGCGCTTGAGCTGCTTCCGAATCTACAAGACCAATGCTGCAGCGGGGCTTTTCATAGTTTCGGCGTCATCACCATTCTGGCTTTGCCAGACCACTACCTCGACTTTAGCTTGGTAGTAATTTTCGAGGGCTTTAGATTCATATGATTCTGATTGTATGCGGTTGGGGGGTTTGATAAGTTACGCTTGAAAGCCCCTAAACTTCAGCCGAAACCCTAAACCCTAAACTTCAGCCGAAACCCTAAGCTCGATAAACTAAAACCTCAACGGTGGTGCACTTGCAGGCTATGAGGTTTAGGGTTTAGGGTTTAGGGTTTAGGGTTTAGTGCAGGTGATTCAGGGCGAGCGCTCTGATGGTCGATTCCATCCTCTGGATTCTTGTTACAGAACTCACTTTATTGGGTTGGCCTTTATTAAACCCTCTCAAATATATATATATATATATATATATATATATATATATAAAGGGTCCCTGATGCATCCTGATAAGGAACATGAAAAATGTCCAAAAAACAACCTAGTTTACCTTACAATGGTACGAATCATAGAGTAGGCAATAGGGTTTCTTATTAAGTATGGTAAGTTAAACTAACTTCCTTGACATCGGCCCAGTCTTAAGGCTGGACTCTTGCATGCGAAATAATCCACCCAAACCGTACAAAGTCCCTTATTTTAGGAATGCACCTTAAAATCATTTCACGCATCCTAGTATAATTTAAGGAAAATTCGTATATTCCCTACATTACTTAATTATCTGCAATTGAATTGATTAATTAATTAGCTAATTCAGGAGACCATCCAGAGCCAAAACTGTGTTTTACATGGGTAGTTCTCTAAACTAAGGTCCCTTTAGGGTCCCAAACGGCCATGAAACAAAACCACAATATCCATATCACTTCGAACTTCCCCCACCCTATCCCAAAGTGAATCATGCTACCCAGTGTTGCCCCGACCCTATTTTAAGTATACCCTGAGGGTCCAAGTATCCATTATTTAAGGACTTTGGGGCCTTTGTGGGTACTTAAAAACATAAATAAGGGCTACTTGGACCCTTAGGGATATTAGATAATCGGACCTCGGTTTCGCGAAAAGTGTAGCGGAATCGGTAACGCAAGGCACTTCATTGGATGAAAACAGCGACCCCGCCAGCCGAATGGGTTTAGGGTTTAGGGTGTAGTGCCCCCAAGCCCACAAGCAACACTGCTAAGCACGGTAAACCGTCGATACCTAAGCTCCCCTTTGACCCTTGACACTACCACCTACGTCATTGAGCTGCCCACCCCGAGAATCGTGGCCGAACCCAGCGCGATGGCTGCACTGCAGAAGACACACATCCTGCAAACTCCATGGATCCAGGCAGGGGTTCCGGGTTTATTGTTTGTGACATCATGGTAATAGGGATTCTATGAAGGGTCTATGGCTCTATCTTAACTACCCTAAACCCTATAAACCCTAAACTATGACTCTATAGCTTTGGGGAATACAGGTTGAGCGTTCAGAGTCCTGAGCCAGCAACCGATGAAGCCCGGCACTAAACCCTAAAGTCCGAAATTTAGGGTTTAGGGGTTTGGGTTTAGGGCCCTAAACCCTAAAACCCGAAACTGCTGAACTGTATGAGACACATCGGAACCCTAAATCCCAAACAACTGAGTCAATTCAACGGAACATGAGACGTAATGTAGGGGCCCCAATAATTACCAGTACTATTTTGGCTTTGGGGGGGCTCCTTATTACAATTTAGTAGAGTATACCCCCAAACCCTGTTCAAATTACTTAAGGCCCCTATATTACGGTAGGAAGGATCTTCTCCTTCGACGCCAAGCAGGATTCCCGATGGGCGCTTCAGATTGCGCCATGGGCCTCAGGGGTTTAAACACAAGGTTTAGGGTTTAGGGTTTTACGGTTTGGGGTTTAGGGTTTCTGGATTTAGGGTTTAGGGCTTAAGGGTTTAGGGTTTAGGGACAAGATTTGAATCTTAAACTCTGAACCCACAGCGTCCTAAGGGATCTGTACTTCTGTTCAGTATAATTATGCTCTGGCTCAACACACCTAGTACACGAACCCTTTTATTTAAGGCCAATGTACGCACTAACTAGACATGTACCCTGAAGCCTAAACCGGGGATCCAGGGTTTGCAACCCTAAAATCCCTAAACCGTAAACCCCAAACCCTAAACCCTAAACCCTAAACCCTAAACCCCAAACCCTAAACCCTAAACCCTCAGCACTAAGCCGGGGTTCATGCCAAGAGGCCCGGGTTTTGGGGATCAAGGGGTCAAAAGGTCGAGGATTGACCCAGGGGCCTGAATGATTACGGTTTAGGGTGGACATATACCCAAACCCTAAACCCTAAAACCCTAAACCCTAAACCCTAAACCCCTAAACCCCTAAACCCTAAACCCCTAAACCCTAAACCCCTAAACCCTAAACCCCTAAACCGATTGGGTTTTTGAGATTCGGTTTCGGTTTGGGGATATATAAAGGATGACGGGGGATTGAAGTTCATAGGCAGGTTGAACACTTAGCATGTACTATCTAAGCCCCTATATACAGTTTAGGGTTTAGGGTTTAGGGTTTAGGGTTTAGGGTTTAGGTATACGGTTTATAGGCTGTAGAACTATATTCTTAGCCAAATAGATAACAATAGTAACGATACGAATAATAACCATAATCATACAAACATTTAGAAAATAAATGAACAACTACGTATATGTATGTACAGATATATATATATATATACACATACAAATATGTAACCACAAACCCTGAACTCCAAACCTTTGATCAATGCCCTCCAGACTCCAAGAAAGCTCGTAAACAACGCTTCAAGTAACCCAAATGAAACCTTGACAGCGGAGATGCCAGATAGATCCCGACAAGAACGAGGCCTTGCTTGACTTGAAGCCCTAGACCCTAAACCCTAAGCTTACTTTGAAGCTCTCCGCGGGGTTCAACTTGGGCTTAGGACCATCCCGCAGAGACTGCAGGGCTTAATGTGTGGTCAGGATTTCGGGCTCAGGGCTTGTAACGTAGGGGCCTTAGAATAGGGTTTAGTTGCTATAATTATAATAAAGAGCCCCCCCAAAAATAGTGTCTAAGGTCATTATACTATAACTGTAAAAAAGAGCCCGCAAAAATAGTATAGGCTATGAATATTAAGGCCCCTATATTATATGGTCAGGACTTAGGGCTCGGGGCTTGTGTTTAGTGAAACGGGTTTGAAGGTTTGTTGCCTTTAAAATTCCGTTGCCCCCGACCCTTCCGCGTCGGAGAGTGAGAAGTCGAAAGCACCCCTCAACTCCAAATCCTAAGCACAGGGTTTAGAGTTTAGAATTTATGGTTCTAAGGTTTAGCGTTTATGGCCTAAACCCTAAAGTTTAGGGTTTAGGGGTTTAGGGAGACCATATGAACCCTAAACCCTGAAGACGTAGCCCAGCACACCAAAACCTTGAGCCCTGAACCGGTGACATGGCATGACTGCGGCAATCATTTATTCAAAACAGTCTTGAACTTCTGACAAGTACGGTTTAGGGTTTAGGGTTTAGGGTATGAGCAGATCAAAGGCATAAAGATAGGAGTACTAATCGATACGAAATCGTCATGATAATGCTGATGTTACTGCAACTCGTAGGATCCCATACAGCAACCGTAGGCGCCTGATGGTTGCAAAGGTTTAGGGTTTAGGGGTTCAGGGTTTGGGGGTTTAGGCTCGTCATGTTATCTCCATAAGCCTCCAGTTCAGATGAACGTTGCTGTAAATGCAGGTACTCTGGGCGGCAAAGCCTGAAATCACGAATCCTTCCAGCCGTAGGGACAGTTCTTGAGGCTCAATTACTACCTACACTCGGTCCTATACTGCAGCAAAGTTGCTCGGCAACGCCACGGTCTTCGCAGCACGGAAAAACACAAGTCAACTACGTAACTGGAGCCAAAGCTGCGCAGGGACTTGGATAGTGGTACAGAAAACGATGCACGAGAATAGCGCCAACGGTAAGGTGCGACACGTTAAATTGTGTAGAACATTGCCGGCACCATGCCATTTTGACTATCGTGAGCGTTGTCCTTGTTGCTCTTGGTCATTACACTTATCTCATCAGTCTGCTTCACTGCTCATGACTACGACCGTCCCATCTTCCATGATAACTCACATGAGCCCCTTAAAAAACCGTCAATGCCTTCTAAAACCTTTGCCCAACCCGTCAGTCGAACACCACACAACACCGATGGGTCCACGTACCTATATAGTAGATACATTGGAATTGTAATTGACCTACAGACGGGATTCCTCTACAGCAGGTAGTGCTAGTGACATGTCTCAGTAATAACAGTACATGGGTGCGTGGACCCCTCAAACTGTCAACCTGGACTCTAAACCTCAGACCCTAAACCTTAATTAATTCCCGACAAAAAACCCTACAAACTCCGTAAATAATCCATTGAACCCCATACCCTAAACCCTTAACCCTAACACCCTAAACCCTAAATCTTCAATCCCGAATCCCCAAACCCTAAAGCCCTAAACCCTAAATCCCGAATCCCTAAACACTACACCCAAACCCCTAAACCCTAAACCCTAAACCCTGAAACCCTAAATCCTGAAACCCTTAACCCTAAAACCCTAAACCCCTAAAGCCCTAAACCCTAAACCCCAACCCCTAAAACCCCAACCTCTAAAACCCTAAACCCTAAATCCTAAACCCTAAACCCTAAATCCTAAACCCCAAACCCTAAATCCGAGACCCTAAACCCGAAAAAATCGGAGGAGGCCAAGGATGCCGCGCGCATTCGTGGCCGCCTGCCTCTCGCGTCGCGCCTCGCGCCTCTCAGCGAGTCTAAAGGCGTTTAGAGTCTAGGGGTTTAGGGTTTAGGGTTCAGGGTTAATTAGGGTTCAGGGTTTAGGGTTCAGGGTCTGAGGGTTTTAGGGTTTTAGGGTTTTAGGGTTTTAGGGTTTAGGGTTTAGGGTTTAGGGTTCAGGGTTTTGGGTTTTAGGGGTTTAGGGTTTAGGGTTTATAAACAGGGTCACACCCACTTATCGCGAGCTTGTGTCAGCTTGTATTCCCGCCCCAAACACCTCAATTATTGGGCTTCGGTCCACCTCCCCAAAACCCAGCCTTTCTTGCTCTCTGCTTCTCCTCACAGTTCGACACAGAAGCACAGCAAACCGTGGCTGAGATGGATTGGTGTTGGGCTGTGGGTCCTCGCGGCCTGTGCCGGCCGCTCGACGAGAAGCAAGGGTTTCCAACAAATAACCCGCCCCTCCCACCTTGTTACGGGCTGACGCGCGTCGTATTGTGTGCTGCGTAGCCAAGTCTTTTCCGTCCCCGTCTACCGGGAGGCTTTACCCTCCCTCACCGTTCTGTGGCGACGCTCGGCCGGGAACATGCAAAAGGTCAGCGGCGCTCTCGGCAGATTAGGGCCGTACCTGCAGCCCAAAAACTACCTTTCAAGGGCTCCTCATTTTTGTTTTTGTTTTCATATAGTTCCTTGAGAAAGATAGGTTTTCGGCGAGTAAGGGACTGTCGAAAACAATTAACCAGGGTCGATAATAATTAACAGCATAAAATAGCAAGATTTGGGGTTCTATAAGGTGTGTAGGCTCCTAAAATTCTGTCGCGGGATGATGTTTCGCTTGAGCATTTAGAGGGCTTTTGTGTTCTGGGCTTTAGCATTTCATCGGATCCGAAGTTCGGGATTCCTGTCTGCTCCTTTGGTGTGAGAGGTTTGTAGATGGTCGGGGAAGCTTCGCCGCCACTGGATGCCGAAACCCTCAACCCTAAAACTTAAACCTCGAAACCCTAAACCCCCAAACCTTAAACCCTGAAGCCTTAAACCCAAACCTCCTAAACCCCAAAACCCTAAACCCTGAAACACTAAACCCTAAACCCTGAAACCCTAATCCCTAAACTCCTGAACCCAAAAACCCTGATGCTCAGCCGACTTCTGGGCTCCGGCTGCCGGAAAACCTCCGAGACATCGCCTTCAAAAGCTCCGGAACCTGACCTCTGTCTAAGAGTTTAGGGTTTAGGGGTTTATAGGGTTTAGGGTTTAGGGTTTAGGGCTTATAGGGTTTAGGGTTTATGGGGTTTTGGGTTTATGGGGTTTTGGGTTTAGGGTTTACAGGGTTTTGGGTTTAGGGTTTATAGGGGTTATAAGAGAATAAATTCGCAAATTCTTCAGAACTTCAGACCTCCACATTATAACCAAAGCCAACGGCCAAAACAAAATACAGGCGAACTGCAACCTGAGCCTGCAAAGGACCCTAAACCCTAAACCCTGAACCCAAAACCCTAAACCCTAAACCCTAAACCCTAAAGACGGTCCTGCCTGCGTGCCTCGCGCTCCTCCCGTTTGGCTGCTGAGCCTCGCAGTGCGAAGAGCTTCCACTGTCCACGGGACTCAGTAGAGTTGGTTTAGGGTTTAGGGTTTTGGTTTAGGGTTTAGGGTTTAGGCTTAGGGTTTAGGGTTTAAGGTTTAGGGTTTGGTGAGGACGAGTCGAGCCCTAAAGCCCTAAACCCTAAACCCCTAAAACCCTAAAGCCCCAAAAACCCCTCAGACCCTAAACCCTGAAAGCCCTAAAACCCTGAACCCTGAAACCTTTAAAGAAAACATGGCCAACCTTGAGCCCAGAATCAATGTTTTCGGGCCCATGATACTATATTTATGATGAGGAACCCCCACAATAATGTAGGTAAGTTCTAAAAGCCCCTGAAATAGGACCAGCATCTGGAGCTCGGGGGGCAAAGCTCAAATGGACAGCGGCAGTCGCCTAGGAAAAAGACCTTAGAACCAAGATCTTCTGAAATAACACTATGACCCTTCCCGATATCTCGATACTGCCTAGGAACCAGAAGCACTGAAAAGTTACCGTCAGCTGAACTTAAACCGATTGCCCCTGCAAAGGGTTCATAGTCACGAACCGTTGAAAGAGAATCTCTGCCATGGACCAGAGAGGCCGAAAGAGAGAGAGAGAGAGAGAGCGCGCGACAGAGAGAAACACAAACAACAACCCAAAACCCTAAACCCTAAACAAGGACTTGTTCAAACTTGCAAACCCAGCTCTTCCAATTGTCTTGCCTTAGGACGTTTCGGCAAGCCTGTAGATCCAGATAAACATGCCTAAACCCAAGCACCATGAAACTCTCTTTATACAATCCTGCAGAACATGATAAACACAAGTATACCCATGGATACCCTAAACCCTATGTTCCGGGCAACATGAGAGTTTGAAGCTCCAAAGCTCCAGCCAACAGTGTCTGAAACCTCCAGAATCAAAGCCGACTGATTCCAACCGCAGCCATTGTAAATCCAATTCTAAGTAGGGTACCTTATCGGCAGGGCTTCAAACATGTCCTCTGTAGGATACCGATAAGCGTGACAAGCTACGCCCACCCACCCACCCACCCACCCACCCACCCACCCACCCACCCACCCACCCACCCACCCCCCCAACAACACATCTCGAACAAGGGAAATGACCCTCGAACAACTAGTGTTTGCCGTGTTTTAGGATACGTCGCAGGACATAAACCCTACAATGATCCCACACCATTAACAACGAACTCCTTTGAAGGGCCCTTTCTTCAAAACCCTGGCTGAGGCCAAGGCGTTGGGCAGCTTTATCGATCAAGGCGTCCATGTCTGACGGTTTAAGGGTTCGGAGCCTAGGTTGGCCTTGTGTTCAGGCCTGCGAATTCATTGGGCCTCGAACAACTTACACAGACACAGAAGCCGAGACCCTAAACCGTGTCCTCGTGCCCTAGGAGCAATGCAGCAGACTGGAGTGACTACCAGGACCAGCACTACTCATAACATGCTCAATTTTCAATTGTTGGGGCTTGCCCTACGACGACGCGGATGAAGGGCCAAGCTTGGCTTCTGCAGCATGGATGTTCAGACATTATCATGGCCGAGTTGCATTAACATGAAGCTGGAAAGAACACTAAGTCACCTATTCCTTAGTATGACGGCTATACCGTCGTGCACAGCAGCAGTTCAAACACGGGGTTCGTGCTACTGGGGCTTCTGCATTTGTCTGCCGGCTTATGCCTGCCATTTATATATTCCGTAACATATATATGTACATATATACATATAATGTGTGTATACCATGCATGCATGTGAACGTAGCTACATGCATCACCCCACCATGCTTAAGCCCTGAACCATTCATAAACCCTTATAGAAACCCTAAACCCTTATGGAAACCCTAAACCCTCATAGAAACCCAAAGCCCTCATAGAATCCCAAGCCCTCATAGAAGCAATGCTAACCTTTATAGAACCCGCTCAAAGGGACCTTTTCGTTATGCCCAAACCCTCCAGGCCCTTTGGAAAACGTTATTGACACTCTAAACCGCTACGTACCATGAACCCTGAACCCCCAAACCCTAAACCCCTAAAAGCTAAACCCTAAACCACAAACTCTAAACCCCAAACTCTAAATCCTAAACCCCTAAGCCCAAAGCTCCCAAACTCTAAACCCGAACCTCCCAAACTCTGAACCCTAGACCCTAACCCCAAACCCCCCAAAACTCAAAACCCTAAACCCTAAACCCCTAAACTCTAAACCCTAAACCCCAAACTCTAAACTCTAAACCCTAAACCCCAAAACTCCCTAAACTCCAAACCCTAAACCCCAAACCTCCCCAGAGCCCAAACTCTATAAACCCTAAACCCTAAACCCTGAACCCCAAACTCTATAAACCCTAAACCCCAAACCTCCCCAGAGCCCAAACTCTATAAACCCTAAACCCTAAACCCTAAACCCTAGACCCTAGACCCCAAATCTCTAAACCCTAAACCCCAAACCCCCCAAACTCTAAACCCTAGACCCCAAACCCAAACCTCCCAAACTCTAAACCCTAAACCCCTACACCCAAACCACCCAAACTCTAAACCCTAAACCCCAAACCTCCCCAGAGCCCAAACTCACCCTAAACCCTAAACCTTAGACCCCAAACCTCTAAACCCTAGACCCCAAACCTCCCCAGAGCCCAAACTCTATAAACCCTAAACCCTAAACCTTAGACCCCAAACCTCTAAACCCTAAACCCCAAACCCCCCCAAACTCAAACCTAGACCGCAAAACCCAAACCCCCCCAACTCTAAACCCTAAACCACTAAACCCAAACCCCCCAACCTCAAAACTCTAAACCCTGAGACCCAAACCCCCAAACCTCCCAAACTCTGAATCCTAAACCCCAAA
>CAJNDV010013337.1:0-10064 GCA_905221635.1 Symbiodinium sp. CCMP2456
GCAGAACCTATTTGTACTGGAACCCTACAAATGCAGTCGTATTTCGGGTTTTTGCGTGCTTCGTGTTCAGGATGAAGTTGTTCTGTCTGTCATTATCGCAAAAGCAGCTAGAATCCCCGCGTTTGACGTTGTGTGTTGGGTTTAGCCGTTTTGTGCGGATGGGGGGAGCCTCCAGAGTAACCCGGACCTTGTTTCGACCTTCATTTTGACAGATTTGACGGGCTCATGTTCAAGGCCGAAAACCCTTCGAAAACGTGTGCACCACAACGGGCCTCCCCAGTATGAGCACTGGGCGAAAGAAGAGTTTGGACGTTTTCCTTTTCTGGAGTCTCGTGTCAGCTGCGACTTCAGAACCGAAGGTGCGCTCTGTAGCTCGTTTTCCAATTGGCGAAGGATCCGTCCACTACGGGTGGAGAACCCGTTCTTCGTGACAGCATGCGGAGCTCGTTGAAATGATTGTCATCCTGCCGCGAGATGTCGAAAGCTTGACTTTTGCTTGAAGAGCACGATCATTGGCGCGGGCTGAGAATTTCGTGTGGCTTTCTCCTTGTTGTGCAAAAAAGACGTTCTTTGGTCTTGTTGTCTGTTGGAGAAGGTGTTTTATCTTGTATTTCCTGACTTTGGATTTTAACCCGAATAGAACCCAAATTCAGGTTTGAACCTCTGAAATCTTCGTTCAAAATAAATTGGCTGGGCCAAGGTCACGGCTCACCCACAGAGAACATCTTCACAACGGGAGCCCCAGGGACGCAGCTTCACCACGAACCAGCCACGAACCAGCCACGAACCAGCCAAGCCTTAAACATATATTCTTCGCTTGCACCTGAAGCGTTTTTGTGTGGTTTTCTCCGTCTTCTATGGTCTTTTGGCTAATTTCGCAAAATTTTATTTTTTTGCTGATGTTTGTTTGTTTTTAGTTGAAAAACGTTGTTTATTCTTGCTGTCTGGCTTTCTCCTTTTTGTGTGTGGAAGCAAGCAAGGCGTTTACTTGTTGTTGTTTTCATTGCTTTTAACCCCTCTTGAAGCGGTTTCGTGTGGCTTTCTGTGTGTGAAGACAACGTTTTCTATTCTTGTTGTCTGTTGCGTGGTGGAACACTTTCCTGAACGGTTCCTGTGTTCACTCAGGGTGGTTTTGCAAAGTGCTTGCCCGTCGCAACGCTTGCGCTCAAGCATGCAACAACAGTAGCTTGCTGCTGATAATTTTTCCCACCCACCTTCACTTTGGGCTAAACGCTTTCTCCACACGCACCTCATTTATGCTGCAGCCAAGCTTCAGCATATGTGCGGTTGCGGTAGGGAGGAAAGGCCGGCCTGCTTGGCTTGTTCGCTTTTGCTTTGGCCGCTCCCACCCGCCCTCACCGTGGGCTACACGCAGATTTTTCGCTTTTCAGTTGTGCTGCTCTGCCCGCTAAAACTGGTTTTTGGCCTTTCTCATACTGTTGCTTCCCTATCGGTATTCCTTTCGCACGCTGTTGCTTCATACTGTATGCTGACGATACGGGCTTTTGCTAACGACTGCGCAGCAGCTGCTTTCGAACTCGCTTTTGACCAAAGGTCGGACGGGTCATCCGTCGCTGGAGCTGCAGTCGTTTTTCCGGCAAGCCGAAACAAAAAGCTGAGCGAGTGAATGGTTAGTCCGCTTTGCATTGCTGCTTTTCCTACTCTTTGTACCTCGCTTTACTTACGAGCTCGAAAGCCGTAGCCTTTGTTGTTGCGCGGTGTAACACTTTCCTGAACTTCTTAGGCGGATTCCTGGAGCTCGAAGTGAGCCGTGCTTGACGTGAAAACAGGAGAACGATCATCTGATGAGTTCAGAGTGAAGGCACTTGTAAGGACCGGTCCGTCGCGGCAGGATACACAAGAAGTGCGATGAAGGAGGTTTCCCCAGCCTCACAGCTCATAGCAGCTAAGCAAAGCGAGTGCCAATGGAGTTGCGCTTAGGCGACAGGGGGCAGAAGTTGAGGTTGCGGCATTGCGGCGGTGCATTTCACGTCTTCTGCAAAGTGGAGGTGCAACTGAGCGTCAGGATCATGTGTGGCAGTGTGGTCTCTCTTTGACGTGTCTGAGCACACACAGCCGCCGACAACGACACAGAGGGTACCTATAAGGTCGCTCCATGAACAAGCCAACTCTAGCCCAAGGTGGTTCAATATTGAGCACTGATTCAATACACTTCCCGAAGGCCTACGTCAATGCTGGGACGGAAATTCAAGACCGGAACTAGGGTAAAAGACTCTTGTCAAGTCAGCTTCGTCAGCCTTCGCAATGGTCGCCGTGAGCGAGGGCCCGGCTGGGTGAGCATCCGGAAGCTGTCTGAGAGCGGGAGAGCCCTCATCGTTGATGATGGTGGTGACAGCAGTTGCAGCAGGTTTGGCTGCTACAGCGCCATGAGAATCTGTAGCAGCAACACTGACAGTAGTCTAGAAGCATCGCGAAAAGCAGCATTGAACGTGTAAGAGCTTGCTCGCCAGGTACGTTTTGGTCCATGTGCTTGAGGTTGTCCACGGGCGTGACCTGAGCGATGTGTCTTGTGAGGCACTGGAGCCTTGCCAGTGAGAGCTACACGATAAGCACTTGCGAAAGGGAATATTGTCGAAAGGACTTTATGCATAAGTGCAATATGAGAACGACGGCTGCACAAAAGTTTTGCAACGAACGTACAGAAGTGGTCTAAAACAACAAGGCACGCATAATACTCAAGCAGTTGATGGATTGCTTCCCTGTCAGCTGACGCTTGCGGATGCAACAGCGCAGTGTCCTGTGGCCGTCTCAGGTGGATGTTGCCGTAGCTTAGAACTGGGCTTGTTGGTGAGAGTGACGGGGTGTCGCTACAGCCCGCCTGAGCTCTGGTTCATTGCAATATCGGAACATTAGATTTCAGGAAGGCCGTGAATATTGGGGACTGGTGACATCGCGTGAAAGTTCAGTATCGTTTTGTGCTGCAAGGTTCCGTCCACTCTGGAGGGTGAGAACATCTTACTGCCAGCACGGACCCCGGAGAATAAAATATAGAATCTCAGTCACGAACATGATCCCACGGTGACTGGTCAGATGGGTGGCATCGAGCCCGTCATTCACGTGCATGCCCGTGATTCTTTGGGCAACTCGGTAGGTGCAGGGGTGCAGACACGATCAACCATAGCAGTGTGCTTTCTTTCGAAGTGCAGGCATCGTTGTGGTGCCGATCGGTGAACTGGTCGCGCTGGAGGCCGAGTGGGCCGTGCCGTCTGACAGATCTTGCCCAAACTGCTGGCGAGAAATGGCAGGAGGGCTCAAGAATTACTCTGGGCTGTCACAAGACTTTCATTGAAAGGTATGGGACGTCTGGTATGCCATGGACGATGGCAGCGACGAGATGGATGAGAAGCCTGCAGAGGACCAGCCACTTTGCACGGTTAGCTGAAACGTGCTGAAGCCATGAAATCTGCCGTGAGAGTGTTTGTCGTTCTGGAGGAGACGCCAAAGATGCATCTACTGCTGCAGAGCGTACCTGCGGAGGCAGGAGCCTCGGGCCCTAGTGACTCCTTGGATGCACCTGGTCCCATGAATCAAAGCCTCAACGTCAAGCACTGGCAGGCAGCAAGTCAAGAGACCAAGCAAAGCCGAGACATGCGGGCACAGGACGGACGGATGTTTGGTTGGCGTTTCGGATGGCCCACAGCGGCTCTGAAGGATTTTCTCCTCAGAGCTCTCCAGCAGCTGAATGCGGCTCTGGAAGCCAAGGCAGGGCATGGACCATAACAGCGCGAGTTGACAGTCTCCGATTGAGCAATGCGACTCCGCTCGCGACACAACCTGCGATTGGAGCATCTGCGATTCATGCACCAGCGATTGAAGCATGCCACTGGTTCGAGCATTGCCGATCCAAGCAGCAAACCAGATTCAGGTACGTGAACACGCGATTCAAGTACCAGCCGGCTCAATCATTCGACGTTCTGGGTTCAGGGTTTGAGCATTGCAAGTTTGGGGGTTTGGGGAGTCAGAATGTCCAGAGTGTTGGCATTTACTATTCGGTGCTTGAGGCCTCCAGGTTTTTAGGGTTTAGGGTTACAGGGTTTGAAGTGTTTGGAGATTAGAGGCCGTTGTAAGGTTTAGGCGGTTTAGGGTTGCTTGGATGTCCTGTGTCTCAACCGTGAATCAGCCGGCAACCCTTTGAAGCTCCTGGTTGCCGGCAGGGGTTGTGTGTGCTTTGTGAGTGAACCCAGATGGGTTTTTGGCCTCGTACTGGGAGGCTTCTTTTTCTCATGATTTCTCTTTCGGCTCAATGGCTTTGTTATAAGACATAAATCCCGATCGTGGGTAAAGCTGCGCGGTCAGTGCGTGAATGGATGATGCCCGAATCCGGCGCTTTGAGTGTAGGAATCTCTGGCGAGCGAATCCTCGAAGCCAGCAGTCCGCGCGCGAATCCGCCAACACAGTGTCCTGCCAATGCACGAATCCGGTCTTTGTAGTTGCGTGACTCGGGCCTTTAGTGCGAGAAGCGAATTCTTTGCCTTCAAGACACTTGTTTCAGGTTCAGGAGCAAGCCCCAGGTGCATCCGCCTTGCATCACCTGGCGACGTGCCCTCGCAATGCAAGCTGGTGAGCCGTGCAGGCAATTTGACTTCAGGCCACTCCACAAGCGCCCCCAGCGCAGGCAGAGCTGCAATGCATCCCTGGTTATTTATCTTGCTTTCTAGGACTTTGCTGTCACACCACGAAACCCAGAAGAAGAACATGAATGCCTGAATCGTCCGAGCAGCCCTTGTCCATTCAGGAGGCGCTTCCCGGCCCTCGACAGCGCCAGACCCTTGGCTTCGCAGGCGCTTGCACGCGGCGGGCCTCTAAACCCAAAGCCCGAGCGCGAAGGCCTCGGCGCTCCGGCGCCGGGCGCTCCGGCGGAGAGCGCTCCGGCGGAGAGCGCTCCGGCGGAGAGCGCTCCGGCGGAGAGCTGCGGCCCCTGCGGGCGACCGGATCGCTCGGCCCGCGGAGGCCGCCAGGCCGGGCGTATAGGGACCGGGCATCTCCGGGCTCGCTTCGTCGCTTCGCCTTTTTGCAGGTGCCGGAAATCAGACGCCGCAACAGGCACGGGCACAGGCCACTTGTCCTGCCTCTCGCCGGCGTCTTGGG
The DNA here is from genome assembly GCA_905221635.1 of Symbiodinium sp. CCMP2456. Taxonomy (NCBI): domain Eukaryota; class Dinophyceae; order Suessiales; family Symbiodiniaceae; genus Symbiodinium; species Symbiodinium sp. CCMP2456. The sequence goes on from CAJNDV010013337.1 coordinate 5,110, forward strand.
ATGGAGTTGGCGTTGCCATGGAAGGACGCCGTCTCTGTACCAGAGCCAAGCAACGGCACGAGTGCGGAGGAAAAAGAGGAGAGGCAGCGCGCCCAGGCCGGCATCGTGTGTACTCAGCTTACCTCAGCTCCACTTCCGAGACCTTTGAAATTTGCCTTGACGTTTTCGAGCGGCAGGAGGAGGCTTTCAAACTGCGGCTCGAGCCCTACGAGCGGGCTATCGCGGCCATGGAGCAGAAACAGAGGCCTGCGGAATATTCCCGAAAATTGAAGAGCTGCTTGACTTCTCACTTCCCTAAACCCGAAAACCGAGTATGATGTAACCTTCAGGAAGAGTTTATCCTAAATTATTCGGGGATGGATCTCAAGTTCTGGCCAGGCTCTATGATGACCAGGAGGCCCGCATCCAGGCTCTGTCGAAAGCGCTGGAGGAGCAGCTCCTAGCAGCGTCCCAGCATCGCAGCACCAGATTTTGAGGCATGCGGCCGATCCATCATGATTGCTTTCAATTCTGAGGAGCAGCAAGGGCGTTCTGGGCACCTCGTGGCACAGCTCCGTGAGGAGGCTGATCGTGCCAAGGCAGAGGCGGGACTGCCTTGAAATGAGGTCCGGGATCCGTCTCGGCTGTGCTCTTACGCATCTGTCAGGCCGAGCAGGAGCGGGAGTCGCTGCGTGAGGCTGGCGGCAACATGTTCTCCGTTTAAGCGGCTCTTCCCAAAATGATGCAAGTGGTTGGGGGAATGGGCATAAAGCCTGCCATGTTGTCGGAGTGCGCATATACAGCATTATGCAGCCGTGGGATGTTCCGCTGAATAATGAGCAGGTCACCGCATCGAGGACCCGGCAGCCTCTTCAGCTACATGTGCTGCTGCCGCCGATCGATAGTACACACCGCACGGCAAAGAAGACACATGGGTGCTTTGTTCAAGTTTGATTTTGGGTTGGCCGCGGTCGACGCGAGCGATGAGTGCAGGTGACTTCTCATGTGCAAATCTAAATTTGGCGGCCTCGTCTGATCCATGCAGGGTGCTTCAACTATAAAGACAAGGGGCTCCTCTGCTCCTTCGGTTCCTGTATTCTTGCGTGGCCACAAGTCGTCGCCCAAGGTGTGTCTCGCCTGGGACTCGTAGGTACTGGCAGAAACTGGTGTCACCAGCACCCAGTTCCTCAGAAGGGGGAGGGCCGTGTTAGTTTTGAAAGTAAGGGACAAGGACTCCCGACTTGCTCGTCCAATCTCCGTGCCTGTAGGAACTCCTTGCCACGCCTACCCAGCTCCTTCAATTTAGAGCTGGCGGGAGTTGTTGTTTTGGGTCGCAAGATAGTTTCCCCCCGTCCCGGTATAGTACTTGTAGCAAAAAGGCCCGCGTGGGAGGGGCTGCATGTGCTCCTGGTATCTCAGGGAACTAAGCGTCGGCAGGGGGGGGCCCCTCCAACCACCTTCCCTGGATTCGCAAGGCTGGTCTCTGGCAGGTCCCCCCCTCCAGCTGAAGGGGCCAGCAGAGCTGCTATCATTCTGCAGCATAGCCACAGCGTACATCTGCACAACTGAGGACAGCAGCATGTTTCATGTTCGCCGCAGGCTTCTCTTTCAGCTCGTTGTTGGCAAGCCGAGTTTCTAGGAGGGTAAACAAATGCTTCAGAGTGATGAGCTATCTTTGCCACGCGCCGCTCGGTGCATTCGCTTGGCAGTATCAGCTCGTGTTTGCAATTCACTGCTTCCCAGCTTTCGTCTGCTCTGCTCTGCAGTTTTTCGCACCACGGCCTCCCAAACAACACTGCGAAAACCGGACATGCCTGGGTCCAGGAGATGTTTCGGTACCTGGGACCAAGAGCTTTCTCGAACTCTTTCAGGGCCGTCTCGCCTTTGGAGCGATGTCTTCTCTCGCCAGGTGGCACGACAAACGAAACAACTTGTGAACATGTCGGTTTCTTCCTGGCAAGCCGGAAGAAAGAGACATAAACCGAACCACCTTGGAATAAACTCATGCACTCATCTGTTGGAGCTGACCTGGCATCGAGGACCTCCGCGCAGCAGCGAGCTGCAGAATTGGAGCAGGAGGCTGGCTTCCAGCCAGTTGTTCACAACGTTATGCGGCACCAGTCGTGGATTCTGATGGCCAGTTAGCTGTCAGAGTTTCGAAGCTCGGCAGGTCGCACTGCGTCGGTCTCACGAGGCCCTTTTGTGAGAGTCAGAGTCCGAGAGGGCCGACGAGCCGTTTTGCAGGAGAGTGCAACGAAGTACCTCAGCACCTCTTCTCTAATTTTTGTAGCTTGGCATCACTTGGCCACGGCTTGAGATCTCCCTCTCAACCGGAGGAGTCGCTGCAACATCGTCTGTCATTGTTAGAGACACAGACCTCTGCGGCCAGCGCGCTCAGCTTCTCTGCTTTCCCTGCGCAAGCTTTGGCCAAAGTGGCCACCTGAGGCAAGCCAAAAGAGCTTAGCGGCGCAGGCCGTCGAAGAGGAGGCCTGGACTTAGCCCCGCAGGGGGACCGTGAGTGAGGCACATTTGTAGCAAAAGCTGGAGCAGGCACAAAAAGCCCTGACGGACGTGGAGGCCCTGCGGAAGCAGAGGCAAAGGCTGCAGGAACAGCTGCAGGCTCGGGCAGGTTTTGCCAGACGGCGAGTTCCAAGAGTTCCTGGTACAGTCCGATGTGCTGAACTGGGGCTTTCACATTCACTTCGCCTTTATGGGGTTCTTGGTCAGAGATGCCTCCCAAAACGCAGCGTCATTTCCTGCATGGCTTTTTGCATCTGTTTATCCAAACTCAACGTTCAATCTGAGAGGAGCTTGGCCGGGAGCTTTCTGAGACGCGAGAAGAGAATTGGCAGCTGAAGGAGGACAGATAAGTGCGACGGTGGGCGAGGGCCTTCTCTTCCATCCAAGCCGCCACGGAATCCGGTACTGATATTGAGCTTGCTGCAGGACCGCGGCCATGAAGTCGAGAAGGCAGATCAGTGTAAGGGTGGACGGGTGCCTATCGGCCTTCGTGCTTGCAAAGAGACTTTGCATGGCGTCAGGCGCGGTCTATCTGCGAACGCGAAATCCTCGCCAAGGATGCCGAGAACATGCCGTCAAGATCGCTTTTGCTTTTTATGTTTCGAGCAGCCCGTCTGTTTCTACACCAAAGCAGCATAAAACAGCATCAGTCGAGTTTGGCGTCTTGACCTCGACCTACACGTGCCGTGGTCAAAAAGCATCCTGCCAATGGGCTGAGAGTTGCATGGCATCGCATTGCGCTTTCAGGAGAGCATGCAGCTTGAAGTGCTTCAGCTGCAAGACCAGCTGCGCGACAAGGTCCGGCAACTCCCGTTCTAGATCACCCGAAAGCTCCAGTGCGAGACTTGAGGAGGCGGAGGCGCGCTTGGCGCTGGAGCGCGCCGAGGGTTCCCAGCGCCGTGTGGAGACACTGGAAGCGGAGGCTCTGCTTGGCCCTTGCTTGCGGGTCGTGGGACGTGTTTGCTGAAGGCATGCCTCTCCTCTGCAAGATGGATAGACGGATAAACGTGCAGGTGACTTCGCTTCAATCTCTTCTGGCGCGGGAAAGGCGAGAGCTCCGTGAAGCCGCGAAGCGGCGCTCTGTGGGTCTCGTGGACTCGTCTCGACGCCTCGACGGTCTGCAAAGGCAGCACAGAGCAGAGCTCGACCAGAAGCTCAACGAGACGGAGAGAAGTTTACCTGTGCAGCCGTGCAGCCATGTGGCACACGTTGCAGTTCGGGGAGTGGAGGAGATGCAGAAACTCCACTCTACGCTCGATGCCCGAAGCTCAGACTCCAAGAGCCAGAGTCAGCCAGAGCCCCTGCATCGTGTTCCTTCTCTGAGGAGCATCGTGTCCTGGTCCGGGGTCTCAGGCTCGACCTGGATAAGGCAAGGGCACGTGGGTCAGCAGCGAAGTCCTTTCCACGAGCCTTCTGCCGGCCAGGCTCGACGCGAGCTCAGCGATGAGCGAGGCCGGATCTGCGCGAGAGAGAGAGAGAGAGTCAGAGCAATCTAGTTCTTTCTGGCCCGACCCCCTTTTGCTTCCTGTACCCGGGGACCCCGCACTGACACAGCACACGCCCACAAACCGTAGAGTACTGGCACCTGACCCAAAAAACCTGTTGTCCGGGGACAAACCTGTAGGGGTTAGCCTTGCACTGAGATTGGTCTGGTACAGAGGACAACGGGTTAAGCAACGGGCACCTACAGACACTGCCCAGCCCTCGCAAAAGCGGGGACACTGCTGTCATAACCAACACTCGCACAGAGCCCGTCAAGGTCTACGAGGCAAGGAGTGGCTTGCGTGCGAGTTTTGGGGGTGACGGTCTTGTTTCACTCCCACAGACGAACGCGGACACGGGCGTAGCGCTTGCGCGCAGGGGTTCAGGGGGTATCCCCTGTCCCCAAACGCCATGCAAGCAAGCAAGCAAGTCAAAGCAAAACCCCGCTTTCTCCAGATTCGTCCGGGCAGCACAGTGTCCTGGCAGCCGATCATCTGGCCACCTTTTGGGGGGTCTCGGCTCAAGGCATTTGCCGCGCTTCGTGCTTTGCCCGCGTCCTTGGCTGCTTGGCTCGGGGAAATGGCTTCGCAGGGATACGAGGCAGAGATGGCCCCCGCGGCAGAGAGGGAGGTGACCGAGGTGACGAACACCCATGCAATCAAAGCGCAGAAAACCCGAGTCTCGGAGGAGTTCAAAGAGCTGGAGAAGAACGACCCCCTGCTCAAGGAGAACCCTCGCCGCTGGGTCATGTTCCCGCTGCAGCACCCGGAAGTCGGGCACTGAGTCTGTTCCCTGGCCCTAGCGGCCCTAGCTCTCACGAGCAAAGTGTCTTAACTTGGCAAGCGAGCGAGTCGCGAGTTCCGCGGACAGGTCTGGGAGATGTACAAGAAGCATGAGGCTTCTTTCTGGACGGCGGAGGAGATCGACCTGGCGCAGGACAACAAGGACTGGGTGACGATGAACGAAGGCGAGCA
>CAJNDV010013337.1:16754-38672 GCA_905221635.1 Symbiodinium sp. CCMP2456
GCGCCCCGATGCGCCCTTCCAAAAGCGTTGGCACGTGCCTGCAGCCAACTGCAGTCATCCTGAAGACCCGGAGCCTGTCCTGCCTGCAGGCCGGTCGAACGCCATGGAGACGGAGATGGCGGCGAAGAAATCGGCTGGAACTTGAGACTACCTCTTGGCTTAGACTTCCGGCAACTTCCGTGAACATCCTTAACAAAACAGTTGCGGCATATATGGGCATGGGTCCAGACCATGTATCACAAAGTCCTGTTGGCCAGAAAATTATGGGTTCGGGTGCTAATGATGCATACGTCACATTTTCGCCGCTGCCTTTCATTCGGAAGCACTTCACTTTCCCGGGCAACGCGTCTCCCAGGCGGGCTCTGCACACTAGGCAGTTACATCATTGTCATCTTGCATTGAACACAGCAAGCTGTCGTGCCGACCTTCAACAGCGTGTTGGTTTCCTTCGTGATTGTGCCAGTTGGATGCATGGCGTCTACGCGCCAGAACCGAAGAGGCTATCATGTCTGGAAGCAGCCGGCAGTTTCGCATGTTCTTGAAAATCTGCGGCAAGGGCTGCTGCAATCTAATTAGCAGGCTCTGCTGCAAGGCGCGAAGTCAGTAATCTCACCGTTGCAGTAACGACTTAAAGGGTGGTGGCAAGAAAGAACCAAATCGTACCGAACATCAAGGGATTTCCTTGAAGTCTTAAAAATAAACACATCGCCTCCATCGCCTCGCCGGGCAATGCCAAAGCTTGCCTGGTTTCTCTGGAGCTACCTCCCGACGCTTGCGCCTGAACGCTTTTCGAAGGTCCCTCTTCGGCTGAAAGGGGACTTTTGCAAGATCCCAATCCCCAGCTCATCCAAGGGCGCTGGCTTGGAAGGAGGTCTTGCTGCCGCAGCATACTGCAGCTCAGCAGGCAGGAGCAGAGGCAACGCTGAAGGATGCCCCGCTCCGTAGTCCAAACAAAGATCTAGCTCTTCTGCCGCATGAAGCCAAGGTAGAGCTTGCAGGGGGAAATGGCGATCCTCTGAAGACACCGGGACAGCAACAGTTGACAAGTAGTGGGTGAGGACCAGGTCTCAAAGATGGGCAAGCCATCTTTTCCCTTCGCAGTTGACACGCTGAGTCTATCTGAGGACCTGGATGGGTTCCCTAAAGCTCCGTGGCTAAAGCTGATCAGAATGCTTTCTTTCACACATTTGGGACGTCTTGGGTTCCTTCAGAGCAGCAGGTTCCGAGTGGAGTCCAACGAATCTCCGACAGCAACAAATGGCTCCTTCCTGATGTCTGCTGTTGCGACGCTTCGAGATCCTTTTGCAATATTGCGTCGTCCGTTCAGATTGTTGTTGGCCAGCCTGTCTGTCGGCCCAGGAAACACATGCCAATGTGGGCGGGGGGGTGGTGTCCTTCCAGTTTCATGACGTCTGGTGCTACGACATGCGGCTTGGAATGAAAACTATGTCCCACTAAATGTACTGGTTCCTGGCGAACATCTGTGGCCGTTTCCCACGCTTAAGGATTGATTAGTTCCCGAAGTGCCGTGATTCACCATTCCGCCATTTTGCCTTTGACCTCTCATATTTGGAACCCAATCTTTCGACTTTGCTCCATGCTGCAATGCTCTGAGAAGACCATGTCGTGCTTGCGGCCAGAACCTTCGAGAAGATCGATACACGCAAGAAGAGCCAGGCTCGCGACGTTCTCTTTTTTTTGGGCTTGTGTGAGCTCTCAGTCCACATTACTGCTGTACGGGCATTGAAGTCTGCATGGAGAACTCTCGTGAAGCTAAAGGCGTCGAGTTGTGAGACAAGACAGGGACAGGCCACCTGAAAGATGCCGGAAGCGCATGTTGCCAAGTTGTTGTTTTGGCATGACCTTTGCTGGGAGGCGTAGCAGAGCATGTCCCTCATTCGTTAGCCTCATGTGCTCCACCCCAGCCAGGGCGCCGGATTGCGCATTGAGTTCTCTGGCGTGGGCTTGACCTGCAAAGGGAAGTGGAAAACCACAGGGTGCCTTGGCTGCTCTGTGGTGTCGTGGAGTCGGAGGCAGTCTGCTGGTCCCTGCTTCTTCTTGCAATCGCCATGTCTCACTATCTTGACCTTTCATCTGGTTAAGGGCGCTGAGCTGGCTGGTCTTAGGAGCCGCCTGCAATCACTGTTGTGTCAATGATGGTGTTCACAATACAGCAATCCGTAAACTAGCTGACGTACTATAGTGCTCAGAAATTGCAGACTCCTGAAACCTGTGAAGGAGATGGAACCATTACTGCCACAATAGATACCAGCAAGACCAACAAAGCTACGGTTCAATTCTACCTGTACGGCATCAACAGTCAGAACAGATTCGACTTCGTCGAAACGGATTACTGCTATGCAGAGTCTCGGCTGCACCGTTCTGTGGACCGAGAGTCGACATCTGAGATTGCAGAAGAGCTGCAACCTATGGACATGAGCGATATTGCTTAGCAGTTCGCAGACAGAGAGAGTGTGAGGATCTTTGACAAGGTAGGATCACTTACGTTTAGGGGAAGGGGTGTTGTGACCCGTGCTTTTGCAAGTTTCATCGACTCTTGTGACGAGTTGAGAACATTTGCCGTGCTGTGCAAGTTGCAGACATAAGTGCACACTGTGGCAAAGATGCTTGGTGTCGGTCGGTTGGCTGGCAGGTTGCGATTCTCTTAGAAAAGACATAATTTCCAATGGACAGAAAGATGATCTTCCGTCACACTCTTGACATCTATGGCATGGCTGCACATGGTGTTAGCCTGCCTTGCCAGCAGCAGCTTTGTCGCATCACAGTATCGCAGAAGTGGTTCTTCGAAGGGCTCGACAGTTTTTGTGCCAACCCTACACGCCCTGAGGGGCATGTTTCCGGTTTCATGCTACGCACAAATTACTCTGAGAGGAGAAGACTTTGTTGGGTTGCGGTCGCGTCTTGTGTGCTGCAAGCTCGTAGAAAAAAGACAAGAAGCGCCTGTAAATTGTACTCACATAATCTGACCAACTTACCTAGAAGACTTTGGGGTGCATTCGTCTGCAGTTTTACTTGACATTCCGCATGCATATAAGCCATCCTCACAGCAAGGAGCTCTCCAGACTTAAAGGTTCCCCCCCAGCTCATGTCTGCCTCTGGCCTTCCAGAACTTGCAGGATTTGAACCTCCATATCGACTTGAAAGGGGGCCTGACAGTCAGGGCCATCAACATGCTGGCGAAGGCCTTCCAGGGCACCTTGAGCGAGCACCTCGCCTGAGAAGAAAGCTTGGCTCTTTGCAGATCGCGCGGCCACTCATGCTGATCGTTTTCCCACAGTCAAGATGCCAAGGCTCATGAAGGGTCAAATCCAATCGAAAGCAGCTTAGTTGCAGCAAGGACAGTTTGTGGACATACTTGGAGTGTTCGTGCCCAAAGACACACGCTGGCTTCTTGCTGCCTGCGGAAGTTGAATCAAGTCCATGACTCTTTGGGAAAGACTAAGAGTCTCGATGGTAGCCAGCATAGCGGCATTCTGCTAGCACTCGAGGGCTGGCATTTTGCAGCCGTCCGATTCGTTCATGTGATTATCCTCAATTCAAGGATCACCCAGGTGCAGCTCACAGCCATACGATCGAAAGCATAGTTAATTCGGATGTGCTGGAGTCACAGTTGCATCCTGGTATCTCGTTGCTGCGACCTTTGTAAAACAAGGCCTCTCAGAAGGCCTCTGCAAGCTCAGACGAAGAGATTTTGGAAGGTTACAACGGGTTGCACTTGGGGTTTGGAAGGACCAGATGTAGGTGCGATATTTGCGGATCTAGCAAAGGTCTGTGGCGGGATGCATGAGGAGGTGGCGCCCCAGCTGACCCGGCAGCTTCAAGTGCTGAACGAGCACCCTGCCTTAAAAGGGGGGGCTCTTAAAGCTTGAGGCCTTTGAGGCAACGCAGCAAAGGTTGATTCTCCCTCCCTCCGAGAGACACGGACGCGGGCGCCGCTTGCAGGAGGCCTGGCCCTAAACCTCGGCCACAAAAGCCACAGAAACAGGGAGCTGTTCCCCTCCGCTGCTATCCGCCTCCGAGCGCCAGGAGGGCAACAGCTCTGACAGCGGCCCCGAGCCCGAGCCGGAACTGCCGGTCTCTTTGCTGCAAGAGAAGGCATCTGAGAAAGGCAGAGCGCGCTTCGGCAAAGGACCGTGGAAAAGACTCGGAGAAGCCTGGTTCTTCTGGGATAGTGGAGCCTCGGTGGAGAAAGCAGTTCTTCAGCGCAGCTTTCTTCCGTCCTTTCGCTTGCTCAATGCTGAAGTTCTTGTTTAGGCCAGAAGTAGACTGTCCGACAAAATCAAGAGATTTCAAGAGTGTGGATCTCTGTATATCGCCGAGCAGGACTGGACCCAAAGCCCACTGCTGGAATGGGCAAGCTGGGTAAACACAGAGGCAGGTTTCAGACCTTCGCTGCTTTTGCTAGTTTCCTCATTGTGGTGCAAGGTGCTGCCACCGGATGTCATACACCAACTCTCACACTGGGCACTGCAAGGACCGTCCTGACTCGGCCGGATTTCCAGACATTCGCACCGCATCGATGATGAGCTTCTGTTCAAACTTGAATTCCCTGTGACGATTTTTGCACTGGATCTGCCCAAGGGCAGAGGGTTTGTTTTGCCTTGGCCGCCACACTGGGCGGCGTGAGGGTTCAGGGGCCTGAGGTTTGTTTATGATTTTTATGATTTTTGGGTTTCAGGGGTGGGCTCCTTATCTGACAAGAGACAACACGGATGAACCACTTTCGATTGTTTTGCCAAGACCGCATGACGGTCGAGGTGCATGTATGCAATATGCTTTGCATCTTTCCGACCACGTCCCGATGCTTTGCAGGCGCGCAAAGCATGTACCTGGACCTGCGTGGGCTTCCTCACATGGAGTGGCTCGCTTCACGATGTGCAGTCTAGTGTCTGGAAGGGTGGGTTGGGTGCCACACTTTCCGCGTCACTGTTGGACCGGCTTTGATCAGGCAGGGTTTCGTGGCCGATCAAGCAGCCACTGGGCTCCGTTTGGGAGTCACAGCAACCAGCCAGCACTGCTAGCACATGTGTCGCCTTGAATCAAAGCAAGAGCCCAGTGGCGGCTGTCGAGGCAACGCTCCAGGAAATCGTGCTCCATGGTGCGCAGAGCCTCAAGGCCTGTGAGCACATGCAAGGGCGCAAGGGATGCATCCTGGTGTTCGATGCCAACTGTCAAATGTCGTCAGCGCCCTCGTTTCCCATATCAACGCTCTCTGCATCATCACCCTCATCCTTATCACCCTCGTCGTCATCATCACAATCACCCTCATCGCAATCACCACCGTCATTACAGTACCATACAGTGGCAGAGTGATGCAATTTCCTCAGAAGGTTCCAGGGGTTTGCGACGGGATGCCTAAGCGCCCTTACAGTTACAGTTTCTGCTTTGCCCATGCGCACCCGCTGTACAGGCCTACTCGATGGAGGCCGTGAGCCCGACGCAGCTGCAGTTTTCCACGGAGTTTGGTACAGAGGCCACTCATCCTTCTCCCGCTCTCACCTATTCCCTCAAGTCTACTCTTGCGTGAGACAATGTGAGACCACGTAGAACTCTGACTTTATATGTGTGATCCATGCATGCACCAGCACAATTATAGCTGGAGGCGTACTCTGTACACGGCATGGGTGCTCTGAAGTTTCTGATGCCAGACTCGTTTGCAGTCTGTGCGCCGGCAGTCCTGTCCCGTGAGGACCAGCCGAATGTGGGCTTGGCTGCGAAGTTTTTGATCCGCCTTAAGGCTCAGGCACAGCCCCTTCTCGCGAAGCCACTCGCGTCAAAAGTGCTTTCTCAGTCATCCATACACTGATACTACCGCCCAACAGGATGCAGATCAGTGGCGGTGGTGGTCGCATGATGCGGTGTCGCAGGTAGAGGAGGAGATCGGCAGCTTGCCTCCAAGCACGAGGTTGTGGTATCGAGGCCTCATTGACTTTTCTCCCATGTTCGTGTATTTCAAAAGCAGGCACGAACAGGAGCAGGCAAGTTGGTGTACGTCCGCACAGACTGCCGGAGATTTGCAAGCACGATCATGGAACGGTCGGGCTTTGGGCTTGGGGTTTAGGTCAAACCGTTAAGGAGTGTACTACTCACCAGTCATAGTAGGCCTATCTGACTTTGCCGTAACCATACATACGGTCGAGGATATTTCTCTGAGGCCTCCACCTCTCCATCACGAGACCACGTTCCCGACTCCAGGCGCGGTTCCTGTGCCGTGTGTCGTTGGTAGGATTGTGTCTGCGAGATGTCTAGCACAGAATGAGAGGCACGACTAACGTCTTGATCGAGTTGTCACGACTCGCAACACCCGAAAAGCAGCCAAATTTAGCAACATGTCCAGGCACGAGTGCTTTGTAAAGACGATCCGACGACACCGCTGTATACTGCAAGCCAGTGGTTTTGGGCGCCTCGGTCGAAGCAGGGTGACCGCCTTGGCCCATTGAGCAACAGAATTTGCCCCTGGCATAGGACCCCATCAACTGCGCAAGGAGCCTGTTCGTGGAGGCCTCCGGGTCGCTCCAATTGCAATTGACCATGCGCAGCAAGTTCCGCGCCAGGCGCCCGTGATCGAGAAGCAGAATCTGTCTTTCGAGGGCATCGCCACACCACTGCAGCTTGTCTCTGCGAGAGACGAGGGCTGGTCGTTTTCGTATTCTTGCCGATGAACCCATCGGCAGGTCCTGGACTGCGATAACTCCGGGCATTCTGGAAGAGGATTTGTCGACTCTGTTCAACGAACTCGTCGGTTTGTTCAACGAGTTGTACGAGGCTGCGGGAGGGTGCTTGCAGAAGCTTGAAGCAAGAACTTGAAAGCAGCTGCTACATGTAGATCGCACGAGGATTCAAAGGACGGCACGGCATGTCTTGGCATTTGGCATCATCTGTCCTGCAGGCTCACCTTCCGGATGCTCTGACTCGTATCTTGGCAAGAGAGCCTCGCTGGAAGGGTGGGTGAGCATACCTGATCCTCACTCATAGGCCTGGCGGCCAGCGAGGATGGCCTTAAGGTGGGTGCTGTCCGAGCCATGTTGAACTGCACCGATCTATTCATCTATCCTTGGAGGTGGTGAACACTGTGCTGGCCAAGTTGGCAACGCCCACCCAGTGCATTGCCTTGGACGAGGCGAACAAGAAGACGCAGGGATTCTGTGCCGCAAATGCAGTTGTGCCGAGCCTGGAAGTCTGGTCTGGCTAGGACTTTGCAGCATCCTTGCAGATCAGGATACTACGGTGACGAGTTCTCTGATTGGCCTAAGCTGCTGTCTGGCCAGCTGAAAAAATATCTGGACCAAATGATCTCTGGCTTCTTCGTTGCCAACGAGAGTCTTGGCGATGACAGGCTCTCGTGTCCTGGGCATCCTGAGATGCGAAACCTTCTCAGGCAGTTTTTGTGCAGTGCCGCAAAGCTCTCCTCTAATCCAGGGTGGGAGCTGCTCAGGACCAGTGTGCCAAAGTTTGTGCGGGACATGCCACCCATCTCTGCGGGGCCTTTCACCTTGCGCCTCGAGGCGCCAGAGAACCAGGGGTAAGAATAAAGGTGCCATCTAGATCCATCTAGTACCCGTATCAGATGTGGAATTGGAGTGTGGTCATCATGCGGAGGATATGGCCCTTCGTGGCACCGATCAGTGACTTGTCAGCTGACAGTTTGCGAGTTGAAGCTGCGATTAGGGCAGGAGCAGGAGTTCGAATTGAGCAGATACCCAAGGGTCACGGATGCCAGATTCATGGTACCGGACACACAGGCACCCGAGACCCTAGGACCGCTGCTGGCGACTCTCTGCTCTGATCTGAAAGGAAGGCTGAAACCTGCCACGGAAGGATTCTACATGACCAACGTGTGCCACGGAGAGCAGTACAATGCTACACTGGCCATGCGGCTCGGCCAACATGAAGCACTGCCAGCTTCTGGCATCAACGCATGAATCTGACGCACGAAGAAGCAGCAGTATCCCGGGTAGCTTCCGATGCTTACCTCGTGTCCAGGAGGCTGGCAGGCGAACATCCGAAAGGTGAGGCACTCATCGAGGCGGGCCTGACAGGAAAAAGAAAAATAGATCTTGCCGGTGCCCTGCGAAGCTGGGAAGGTCGAGGCCCCTTGCGGAACTTTCGAAACGGTTCTGGACGTGAGTTTGGACACGCCGCTGGATCGAATCGTGTGCAACAGTCTGTTGCAGTTAGGGATCTGATCCAGAGTTTTGTCGTGCTGGTGAGGTTAAAGACAGCCAGCATGCTGGTGCCCCCAACCTTATTCTGCACCATGCTGCTTGGCTCTGAAGCTCGAGCATGCGCAAGACCAACATGGTCTGTCTGTTCAGGTTGACGCCTTTCCGAACGCTGAAGGTGAAGGAACTGAAGCTGGGCTTCGAATCTGCAGGTTTGCTGCCAAGACTTCACCGTCCCAGACCTACTTCGACCGACAACATCTGAACTGTTTGCATGGACTGAGGCGAACTTCGGGTGACCTTGGGTTCAAAGCCTCCGCGCAAACCGATAGAGGACGGGGATGGGTGTCTTCGGGTTTCATGCGCCATCCGTCCTTGAGCGAGCTTCGCTGATGACCGCGGCTTTCGTCGTACGTAGGATGTAGAGGGCTCGACAGCAGAACACAGCAGAATTGGCCATATCGTTTTTCCTGCCATGTGGACTTTTGGAGACGAGGCGTGAAGCACCGTGCGGCCCTGTCATCCACAAACTTTCCTGCATACTCCGTGTGCCAGAGAATTGCTGGAGCTTGCCGGTTGGCTGCGAGGGCCGGGGGATGGGTCGGACTTTGAGCAGGAGCTTTGGGAGCTTTACCCAGAGCTGTCTACGGCAGTCCATGGGTGTCGTGGTGACATTGGGGGACTTGCAGGTTTTCAGTCTCAACTAGGTCTCTGGGTTTTGCGAGAAGTTCGTCAAAGATCGCAAAGTTTCAGTTGCCACTCAAACGTCGTCAGACGAACTTGCTTCCAAGAACCGCTTAAACCTCAGTCAGTTCATGCTCTCCATGCAAGGATGCTGCACTCTTTCGTGACTGCCGACAATATGACGGCTGTGCTAGAGTTCCTGCACCAGGACATGTTGCTGCTGTGCATATCTGTGCATGGGATGCCAGTTTTCTCTAGAGCATTCAGAATGCTTCTTCAAACGCCGGCCCAGGAGGCTGTGCAAGAATGTGATGCCAAGTCACGGAGGCTAAGTGTGGGGACCCTGGAGCGAAACGTTCCACGACCCAGCAGCCTTGGTGCAGACGTCCCAAGGCTGCTGAGACTGCATCCAAAGGAGGCTTGGCTGCAGTCAGCGGGACAAGAGAGAGGTGCTCGGAGTTCTAATTCAAGCGTGGATCCGTGCGCGGCTGTACAACCTCTCCCCGACAGACCAAAAACTCGCCTAGATATGGATCCTCGAGGGAATAAGGTTGCAGGCACCAGCAGGTCGATCTTGCCCTGAGGCATAGATGCCCGAGGAATTCGCTACGACAAGGCACGCTGCTTTGGACTGCTGCGTTTGGAAGGATTGCTCATCGTCCTGAGCTCCTTTACATACAGCAGGCAGGGCCGCAGGGCCCTGCCTCAGAAGTCTTGGAGCGTGGCAGGGCTTCAACGTCGTGGTCTGGCTGTGTTCTTTGTTGGGCGGCTTTGCTGCGGCAGCTCTGGTCCTGGGGGCCGTGGTGTGCCAGGCCCAGAGTCGCGACTCGCCTCGTGTTCGCGCAGAAAGCCTCGGAGTGCAGGCGGGCCGGCAGAAGGCGTCAGCTTCCAAGCCGTTGGGCGTTCATTGCTGGCTGGCCGGCCGGGGCAGCTCGTTTGGACAGATGTCTCTACTTTCGGGAGTGTGCACCAGCCCCACAGCTGGAGTTGCACAGCTTGCTGTGATCCAAGATCTGAGGCGAGAGGCACTGGCTCGTCGTTGTCATGGCCTCGGTATGCTCCTCTGAAAAGCCATCGTGCTTGCGACTGGCCTTGGTGCAGAGGCCGTCTGCATGATGCTTGGCTTCTCCGTGATCCTGCGGATGTTAGCATGCAGCCTGCCCTACACGTCGCTGATGATGCGGATGGTGTACACGCCACTCACCTGGTGAAGATCTGGCGTGCGAGTATGTTGCTGATGGCTACGCCTAGTTTACAAGAGCAGCTCTGCCTGCTTTTGAGCGTTGGTTGCCGCGAGGCCCAATAGCCTGGAGCTGGACAAACAGACGATTGCCACCTTCACCTACTGGGGCTCCCCGCCTCAGCTACAGCTCAAGCGCCGACCTTTCCCAACTAGTTCTCGTCGTGGCTTTGAGCACGGCAAATGTCCACTGAAACTGAATAGTTTCACCATGTTCCAAGTATAACCACTGCACTCCATGTAGAAAACATAGCATTGCAGCAGCGGCCCGGTTTTCTGCGCAGAAGCACGAGATGGTGCCAAGGACTGGCCCTGCAGTTCAAAGCCGGAGGACTGTCAGACAGACAGCTCAGTCCCCGAATCTTCCGTCGATTTCGTGCAAGTTCCTGTGAAGCAATGCCATCATCAATAAGTCAATAAGTCTTGCAAGACTCGGATCATCGCTGCAAGTGCTAGCCATTGCTACAGCATAGTGAAGCCTTTCAGGAGGCGGCTTTGTCTTCATCAACTTCGTGGTGACTTCCCTCGTAAGTGGTGTGGTGGCGACCTCAGTCGCCCCGTACTTTGCTCCTAGGCCCGAGGCCACGCTTCTAGGCTGTTTTGCCTTTGGCCTAGTCCAGTTTTTCTTTGAGGCCTCGTTTTCAGCACGGCCTTTCATTTTTGCTTTGGTGCCTTGCTGTCCTAGTAAGGCCAAAACACGTAAAGAGGCGGACGGAGAGGCATCCGGGAGTACGGAAGGTTTAGGCAGGCAGTCGGCAGTAAGGCCAAAAACCGTAAAGAGGCGGACGAAGAGGCATCCGGGAGTTTGGTGGATTGCCCATCTGCCTCAGGTCGCTTGCGCGATTCTCGCCTTGCCGTGGTTACTGGGGTTGAGCTTCGGCATCCAACACGTGCTGATCCGATCCCCGTCCAAATGAGAGCTCAGATTGCGGTCCACAGTGTGACTTCTTGTCCATGGATGCGATCTTTGCGAGCGCGAGTGCTGCACCCGAAAAGGTGTAGCGATTTGGATTGGCAGGCTACCTTTCCAGGACCGCCCCGAGCGATGGGATTGTCTGCTCGGCCTCCCAAACAGTCACGCTGCGCAGGAGTCTCAGACCTTGGCGAACGCTGGCTTATCCATGTGCCTCTGCTGCATAACTTGGAGAGTTTTGCAGAGATGGTGACGTTGATTGCAGGGCACAGCAGAACGGCTTCAGAGAGTCCTGTGTGCCAGGAATGCGAACTTGGCTTTGCCGATGGATGCAAGAGGTGAGATGAGGACAGCGACCTGAATCCTTGAGTTGCCGTAGGTCGTGCAGACCGGCGGGTGCTTAGACAGAAGCTTCCACGGCCCGCAGCCATCTGCAGCGCTTCTGCAGCGCTTCAGAACTTTGTGAATGCTTCGGACGAGACCTCTGCCTCCGCAGATCCCTGGAGGATGGTGCCACTTGTCGGGCCCTTCGTTGCGATCACGGCCTGCCTTTTGTGCCTTGCGGCTGCTTCGGCTGCAAGCGTTGACACTGGAAGCGCTGGTTCGGTTCAGAAGCCAAGGCTGGTGTGACAATGGCCGTGTCACTTCCACAGAGATCGACGAAGGACGAAGACAAGCAATGGGCTCTGCCCGATCTAGCGCCCTGCTAGATCTTATGTTATGCTGTTAGAATCTGTTAGAGAAACGCGAGACTCAAGAACCCCGAAACAGGATCAGCGCACGAAGGGCCCGAAAGCTTGAAGGGACTCTTCAATTGCAACAGCTCGTGCCCAGGTGCTGTGCTCGGGAATCCTGACGGGTGTCTTTATCTGGTTCTTCTTCTCCTTTATCTCCGTGGCTCTCGTGGGCTTGGCCGGAATGGCGGCTTGTCTTGCCCTGCCCATGGCCGACACGTCCATAGCGCTCTGAATCGCTACAGGTCCTGTCACCGGGGACCTACTCCGGAATGGATGTGGGAGCCTACAGTCCAGGGTTGCTTCTTGACCGATTTTTTGTGGACAATCGCAGATTGTGAAATCCTCAAGGTCAGGAACCATGCAACCATGCGGATGGAGCTTTTGCCCTAAGGAAAAGCGCAATACTTGTCCAGACTGTCTTTGCGCCAGTTGGCCAGGCAAGCAGTTGTAGGGGGATGCTTTGGGGTCCATCAGCTGAAATTATTTCAAGCAGCAAACACAGACGAAGAAAATGCAAGCAAAGCAGCCTAGTGCTGAGTTCAGGGCAACGCTACATGTATGAGAATCTGTGCAAGCTTGGCCGTGTAACAACTCTGGGATTCGACAGCGGCGGGATGATCTTTTCATAGTGGGACCAGTGGGCTATGTGTCTCTGGTGGAGGCAGTGTTCGTCGCGCTGCGGGCAACAGAACTCATTTCGGAGCGTTGCTTGGTGTGGATAAAATTGAAGGCGCGCTTTTGGCAAAGCCTTCTCGGTGATGCCTGTAGGAAGATCCTCGCAGAGCTAAGGTTGGCGACCTGTGGAGGAGATCTGTATGAGCCTCTCAGTACGAAGTCTTCGTTTGCCTTCTTCAGTTTTACGAAGTGGTTCGCATAGTTGGC
The DNA here is from genome assembly GCA_905221635.1 of Symbiodinium sp. CCMP2456. NCBI lineage: Eukaryota > Dinophyceae > Suessiales > Symbiodiniaceae > Symbiodinium > Symbiodinium sp. CCMP2456. Next base: position 29,394 of record CAJNDV010013337.1, read on the forward strand.
TTCTGGAGCCTGTACGCACCTTTGGCAGATAAGCCAGAAGGCTGCCAGCCGTCACAGATCTTGACCGAGTGCGAATGCTTTAGGTCTCAATGCTCTCGACGTCTTCGCGCTGGTGCCTCGATCAAAGAGCGTGTGCGGTAAAGTGTTCGTTTCCGCAAACTGGTAAAGCCGCTCCAAGCAAAGGGGTCTTACAAGATGGCTGCAGGTATACCTTCTGGCATTCCTAGAGAATGTGGATGGCTTCACCACATCCTTTGCCAGTTCAAACTTTGCAGCGTGGCTCAGGATCTCTTGTGTTGCACAAAGATCAGTAATCAGAAAGAAGTCGTTCAACACGATTTTTTGTAGCAGTTGGCGGGCCGCTTCCTTTCCTCTTTGCACGTGGCTTGCGGCAAATGCGGCAAAGCTACGGAGCGTGCAGCAGTTAGACCTGAAGTGCTGGACGTCCGGAAGCCGATTCGATCATCGCGAAACACCAGCTGGTGGCACATCTTAGCCTCGAGATAACAGCCGTGACTGTGACTGTCCCAGGCGGATGTCGTTGAGAATGTGCAGAAGCTCCTTCGTATTCCTGCTGTTGGAGTCGAGGCTTCTGTGGTGGAGATGGGGACACTCGGCTTGCTTACGGGCGGCCGGCTTTGGTACCAAACTGCGTTCTGAAAGCTTTTCTGAAGGTCGGGTTCAGTCGTGTGGCCTGTCAGCAGCGCTCTGTTTCTGGCTCTTTGTTCACTTTGCTAACCCTGCGAACCTTCGCAGGAGGTTCGACTTTCTCTCCGGCACTCCGGTCATAGAGTCATAGAGGTCAAGGGTTCCACCTGCAAGGATTTCGCAGAGCTCATAACTTTCCAATCAATACCTGCTTGCTCGAGAAACCGTCCTATTCTGAGCTTGTCCTGGGCCACCACGCAAAGCCTGTGCTTAAATGCTGAATGGTCCCCATACATTTGCCTATCAGGACAGTGGGTCTCTGTATCGGAGCCACCTGCACGTTGCTGCTCTACATTCGCATCTTGGCATAATCAGGCTTCTGATTTCTGCTAGCGTGGGGGAAGCGTATCTCTCGATCGCAGAGGTGTTGCTTATAGTCAGGCTCTCTGTCGCATGAGTGAGGTCTGCTTAGAACACAAGCTGCCCACGTGACGCCTGCAGGTTCGTCGATGTATTTTCACTCGCTGGTGCCGAAGTCGGTTGCCAGGACAGGTTTCACACAGAGCCAGGTGCTTTGTATTCATGGAATGTATGGGTTTCGGCTGTCGACCATAGGCGGTACATCCTCCAACAACTCATGCCAGTCTACGTGTGCCGGTCAGGAGGGATGTGGAAGATTCAAACATCGCGGTGGAGTTGCAGTGAGCAAGACTCCTCTCGGCGGTGCCTCCACGCTTATGCGGTATCTCCGATGACCTTTTCCATCTCGGAGAATCTTGGAGCTAATGTATCCGCAGCCAAAGAAGCTGCCCTTGCCTGGTTCAAAGTCTCCAAACCAGGGGATGCACGGACACGTTCCGTCGGCTACAAGCCTCCCTAGTCCACAGGAGGGACCTTCCCGTCCTATACCAAGATACCTCCAGTGGTGAGGCAGCATCGCTGTCACGTCAGCATAGAAGATGAAACCGGTTCGTGCATCCATTCGCAAATACAAGCGACCTGTCGATTCGGCGGGTTTGCAGGTGCCATCGAGCGGATTTGAATGATGGCGGAATGGCGAATACACAAGTGTGCAGTAAGCAAACATGATTGTGGGCGGTTTGTAAGTATCATCGCCTTGCCCTGAGCTCTGACTCTTCGTAGATTGCACGTATGTTCCATGCCCCTGAGCACAGGCTCCATGCTCGATGGTTTGCTCAGGACAAGCGTGAAACAGTGTCAACCGACGGTGCCACTGCTGCCTGCTATCAAATCTGAAGCCCCGTCCCGAGTTCCAAGTCCACACCTGTTGGCACTGGCATCACCTGCGACTTTCGCTGGGACGGGCTGCTGATATCATCGATTCCAAACTGTGGCAGTGACAACTGCGACTACTTGGTGTAGCATGCCAGATGAGCTGAGTTGCTGTCTGATGTGTCCGCAAGAGCGGATTACCGTCGCCGGTCTCAGAAAGTTCTCAGATATCGAGCTCTCGACATGGATCTTCTCTGTGACCTGCCCCATCTCATCTCTTTCTCTCTCTCTCTCTCTCCCGCTCATTCCCCCCTAATCTGTGTCACTCTTTCTCTCTCCCTCGGAAGGGCACCTCTCCGATGCAGGTCGCTCCCGTGCCCTGCTTCGCACTGCAGGGCCCGTGGGGTGTTGGGTGAGCTTTTCCTGGAGCCTGGGGGTGGGTGTCCTGCTCTGCTCGAGGCTGGCGGGGCTCGCGGCTGGAGCCTGCGTTGCCAGCCAGGCCCAGGGCCCAAAAAGAGGCAAAAACCGCGAGTGCGCGAGCTTGGGAACCCTGCCCTCTTCAGGCCTTCGTCCCTAGCAGACTCGGCTGAGGCCTCAAGCGCTTGGTGGTGTTCCGTCTCGATGGAAGCTAGGCTGCTAGGCTAGTCTCTACACCTATGCAAGCTGACCGAACCCGACGGCAGCAGGCAAGTGTATCCAGCGGTAAGATGAGGTGTGAACCCTCACAGGACGGGGCCATGTCTTCTAGTGCTATTGCTCGCGCGAGTGCCGCGGAAGCAGCTCAGGTCCCTGCACCGAGACTCGAAGACCGCAGGTCGCAAGAGTTCTCTCCTCAGACAGGATCCGAATGCGCCAGTGCTTTGTCTGCTGACTTCAAGGCTGCAGCAGAGTTGCCACCGGGTTATCTGGCTCCGCCTCCGAACGGCATTCCCGGGTGCGGGAGTCAGCGGCAGCCGTTTGTGAAGTGTTTGGACACATTTCGTTCTTACCCAGAACTCCGGTTGAATCACATGCAGCAGAACAGGAAAGAAGTCATTGTTCCTGTTCCCGCATTCTTGCAGACTCGTCTCTGCTTCGTCCTGTGCTGTTGCTTGACGATTCTGTCCTTGTCTTAAACGATGCGTGCCCATTCTTCGGCGCAGGCTGGAGCCTTCACAGCTGTCACTAGGCACCGCGTTTGCACTCTTTGTTCAGCCCTTAGCGTTTTGAGCATGGATGCAGCTGCAAGTCGAGCTGCACGTGCGTAATCTTGAGTCTCAGGTTGTTGCTGTCCCTGGCGTTCTTGGTACCATTCAGAGGCTGACATGGTACCCCTCTGGTGAGAAGAACTGAAGGGGTTTTACTCACAAGGCATTTCAGGAGGCATCTAAGTTGAGAGCAGCCCAAGAGCACTTCGCGCCCGAACAGCATTCACAAAAAGCATGCGCGACTCTGCCACGCAGAACGCTCTGACCACATGCGATTCGAGCTCCGAAAAATGTATAAACACATCGGTCTTCGCTTCGGAAGCGACTAGGCCCCAACGATTTTGGGTGTGATGGAACTTCATCCCTCTTTGCAGAGACGCAGGAATTCTTTTCGTGCTTGGTCGCTGTTTCAGGGTTGATTGGGGAATTGGGTTGCTTGATGCATCCCCACTTCATGTCTCTAGATCAGCAGATTGCCTCGCTGACTTTTCTAGAATCACTCTTGGGTTAAGCTGCTTTTGCTAGGTCTGGCCAGGCAAAGTTTGTCGAGAAGACCTATGTGGCTGCCCTTGCTGCTTTTTTGTGCAGAGTTTGGCGGGTTCTTGTTTCCGGCGGCTGAGGTGATGCCGGGCACTGGCGCCGGTGGGCTCGAGATGCGTTCCATTGCCACTCGGATCAAAGATTGAAGCGGACGCTGGTTTTCTGCAAGCAGATCTTCTGCAGAAAGCCAGGAAGACTTCCAACTGCCAAGAGCGTGAGTGTTGAATACCACGCTCTCTGAGAGGCAGGTGGAATTGTTGCGTACTTCACAGGACTGGGCCGAATCTGCAATCCGGACTCTCCGACACTGCCGATTTTCTCCCGCGCTGCCTTTTGCAGGACTCAACTACATGATGGAGGCCGTCAGACCGCACAGAGCAAAGATGAAGTATTTCATGCTTGCCGCACAGGAGTCGCCGCAGCAGGGGCGAATCCGCTTTGTAGGCGCGCCGGTTCCGTGCTCTCCTACTCGTAACAGCCGTCCAGTTTGAGTGACGGGCAGCTGCGGGCGGTGCACAAATTCGCATGATCCCCCTCTTTTCGGGTTGCGGAATGCGAGTCGGGAGGCCAGCTTCAAGGCAGCATCAGCCAGGCCGGGCCCCGGCCCCGGCCCCGTTCCCCCGCCTCTCCTTGCAGTCGAAGCGCGATGAAGCGACTCCTGGGCAGGCTTTGTTCCTGACTTTCTGCCTTGGTGGTTGGGATCTCAGATCTCAGACTTCTCCAGAGAGAGAAGAGGTCCACATCTGGCAGCAGAGGTGCCATCTTTGGTGTGGCACTGCTACTAGTGCCAGGGCCTGGGGTAGTCAGACAGCTTTCGTTGAAGGCCTTTCAGAGTCTCTAGGCAGATCTTTCCAGACGGCCCCTTCGGAGTCGGGCCTGACTGGTGGTTCACTCCGGCTCCCGCCTCGGACCCGCGTTGCCGCGGTACTGCGATGTACTGCGAGTGCTGAGATGGTCATCAGCCCCTCCGCGGGTCTTTACTACTGGCAGCGCGCCTTTCGGTCGAAGCCTCAGCCCGCCCTCCAGCGGAAGTCGCTCGAAGCCGATGCTGGGGGAATCGATCGAATGCCTATGTCAATGCGAAGTCTGGTGGCCTTGTGCAGTTAAGGGCCCTTCAGCTCACGATGAGTCTCTCATTGAGCTTCAACTTGAAGAAACGCCAAGGAAGGACATTGTGGAGCTGCAGCTGGGTATGACCGACGACTTCATGCAGACCTCCCTAGTCATCCTCGGCAGTCTGGACCCTCAACCGGCAGAGTTTCGGGTGCTGACCTGGACAAGACATAAGACGGGCGAAGTTGAGGGCCGAGAGTAGCTTGCAGATCTTCCGGCGTCTCAGACGCTCAACAAAAGCCGGTGCCGCTTGTCAGTTCATGAGTGACTCAAGCTGGAAGGAAACCATCGAAGAGCTGCAGAACGGTGTCCGATTTCAGTCGTGAGCTTAATTGCGCAAAGATGCAAACCTGGGGAGGGCATCATATTCGACAGCAGAAGCTTGCTCAGGCCTCCGTAACTAGCATTTCTATGAGAGGTTTATGACTGCAGGCTTGAATGCAGCCCTCGAGCTCAAAGCAGCACAGAAGGGAGAAAGCACAGAGACCTTGGCAGGGAGAGCCGAAATAGTATTGCTGGCAGCGACGACGGAGTCGTTTGAACATCATTTGCCTGCAGGTCTGACACCGGTAAGCTCTTCCGCCTGATGGAGCAGGTGGCGTCCGCAGCTAAAACTGGCACGCCGCGGAAACCCAGAGCTTGCAGAGGGCATGGAGTACCAGCCGGGCATCTTCGAATCCGACGAGGCCGTTTCCCCAGCAAGAACTCCGCCAAAAAGAGCTCCTGACCTCGCTTTCCCCGCGTAGAGGACCGCATGGTCGTCACCGGGGCCTCTGGTTCTTCGGGCTCCTCGAGCTGAGGGGGTCGGCTCTCGTGTAAAAAGCAAGGTGCTTCAGGGGCAGGACGAGTCCCCTCGGCCCCACTTGGGTCTTGAGAGCTCATGCCTGCCTTGCGCATGCCTTGATGTTACGGCATACGTCCGGAAGACAGTGTCTGGCAAGCGCGAACACCGAAAGGAGGATTCCTGCTGCACGGCTGCAGCTCCAAGCAAAAAGGACGGCCATAGCATCGGGATGGATGCTGTCCAGCAATTTTCAGCTCGTGGTGCAAAAGGAGCACGAGCACTTTTCTCACCCTACGCTTCTGCTTTCTGCCGGCTATGCGATCTTCCGAGTAGAAGTTTACGCTGCTTCACGCGTTCGTCTAGTACTGGAGGCAGGAGCTTGCCACAGTTCCACGTTTCACAGTTTTCAGGCGGCAGTGAAGACGCTTTTCGAGAAAAAGGCTTAATGTTGCGACTATCCAAGCAATCACAAACACAAGCAATGACATTGCATGAGTGATGCGCGGCTGCTTGTGTTCCACAGGCCTGACTCCCTAGCGTGTTCGGTTGCTCAGCACCTCAGGAGTTTCCCGGAGCGTTTGCAAGGTGCCAGCAAGGCGTAGCTGCTAAGAGACACGCTGACCTGCCTGATTCAATTCAGCCTCACCTCGCATGCTACCTTCGCATTTCAAGTCCTCGGCCAGCCGATGTCCTCAGAACGAGGTTGTGATGCGGGGCGGGGCGCTGAGTGCAGGGTGGGGGATGCTGGTGTGGGGTGGGGTGCACATCCCCCCGGGAGTCTTGGGTTCTTGCGACGCTTGATGGCCATGTCTCAGCCAAACCCACCCAGGAACGGAGTGAGCCCAGAAGTGGCATCCGACGTGTTCATACCGTGCTCGCCGCAGGAGTTTCGGGCTTTGGGAGTTGTTCGGCGGCCGTGAGACTTCGGAGGTACATCAGGCACACCTTCCTGGCATCTCCGCCGGAGAGACCTCCGGAGCTTGGAGGACTGCATTTGTCGTTTTTGGTCTCAGGAGACTGGCTTCGGGTATCGCGAGGACGGAGCCGCTCGGAGGAGTGGGGCAGCTGCTGTGACCGCTTCGCGGTGCAGGCACCGCAAACCTGGTCCGATGATTGAAGCAAGATCACTAATTCCGCTGGTAGAAGCGACCAGGAGTGTCTTTAAACAATATCAGGCAACAGACACTGAGTCAGCACTTCCTTCCATGCTCGACGTTTGACAGTCGGAAGCGCTGACCGATCATTTAGGGCCTTTTAGGGAGGGTGTCACATCAAGTTGTAAAGTTCACGACAGTTGCAATTCTGTGTCTGCGCAGGCAGCTAAGGAGCCGAACTCGGGAACAGAGAACTATCTTTCCTCCTCGCTAGCCGATCCTAAACAAACCATGCTACGTACTGGTAGGCTGGTATGCAGTACGGCTGGAGCTCAAAGAAATAATGGCTGGGCCCTGCTCATGTAAATCGAAGCGGCCTCTGTCATCCTTTCAGGGAGCCCGCAGAGCCGAGGTGCATTCGCTGATGTTCAAGGTTCAGCCCCTGGAGCACAGGGAGGGTTCAGGCGCAGCAAGGGGCCTAGGCTGCTCTGGCAAGAAGAAGTATTTGATGGCCCTTTCTGCTCCGTATGTGCGCAGGTTTTTCGGATCTCGCATAGAGCCCGCATAGCAGTAGCGACGAGCCGAAGTCTAGGAGAGTCCAAAGCAGCGGCACATGCATAAGAGCGTATGGTTTCCTGTCGCAGTTCCCGCCAGCTCCGCCACAGCCTCCGAGACGGAGGCACCTGACCTGCGATTTCCTCGAAACATTGATGTCGCTGTATGTCGCTGTTGCATTCCGGTGCTTCGCCCAAGCTAGTGCTTGAAGCATGAAGGAGATACGAAAAAGTGAAAGATGAGCCTTCGCCCTTGACGCTGTCCAGGGTGCCAGCGACGCGGAGAAAATGCCAGAGCCTCCTCGAGAGCTGTCAGACGAGGCTCGGACCGCGAGAAACCGACAGGCTTGTCTGCAGCATCGTCGTTTGGGCTCTTACTCGTTACGCGGTTAGACGAGAACACCCCAGCATGCTTCCCGGATCTAATGGACTAGATTGGGCCAGGCGGTGCCTTCCAACTCACAATCAGGATGGCAGAAGAGAGCATGATGGGCTGCGAAACAAAATCAATCATGAGAGCGGCCGTTCCCACGGTGCAGAAATGCAAGAAGAGTCGACAGCCATTGGTTTTTTATTCCGCTGTAAACCGCACGAACCAGAACTTGAAAGTGTTTCAAGCTCTGCATCGTTGAGACCAGTAGACCAGGCTGCTCCATCATCACACATCGGCATGAGAGTTAGACATCCGAATCGACAGTGTCAGCTGTGCTTGCTCCCATCATGATCGAAAGGCCTTGCGTCTCGTGCCTCTAGACGAGGCCGATCGGGTGTCTACGGAAGCAAGCTGTTTGGCAGTTTCGCTCATGTATTTTGCGGGCTACTGCAGACGGCAGGTTCAGCTGAGAGTCAAGTTCAGGGTTTGCACATTCCTAGACAGCAGAAACAAATTGAAGTCAGAGTGTCGGTCGCAGAGCAGCAGAGCAACCCTCGGGCAACATTTTTTTTGCTAAGTCCCGTATTACGTACCACATTGCATTGCGAGGATGGCAAGATGACTTCAATCGGTTCCACACTGCAGCCGGGCTGCGCTGTGGCAGTGTCGCAGAGCACGCATGCCATCAGAGTTCAATCTTTCTCGTCTTTTCCATTCTCTCAGCATGTGCATCTCGACACAAACCAAGCCCCAGAAGGCATGCGGAGGGCGAGTGCCGCCCCTGTGCCTTTCTTAGCCCCGGCCTTGGTTGGACGAGCCAAACCCGCATCGCCCCACCCTCTCTGCTGCTGTAAGGCTCCATCCGTCGGCCATGCCGCAATGGAGCCGCATGCCTGCCTTGGACCTACTTGAGCTCCCACCTGCAAACGGTGTGCGCAGTGTGGCGAGTGGTGAGGGCTGGGCATTCGATAGGGTTCGTAGCAGGTTCTGCCACTTTTCGCACGAAGCACGCTACAAGCTGCGCCTGGGGCGGCGGAAGAGGCATGGCACAGGCTTCGAATTCGCTTTCTGTCCGGCCACTGAGTTTGTTGATACCCGTTCAGGAAAGAGATGCGGACAGGCGCGACTGCAGCCTTGGAGGCATTGCCGTGATGTGAAGCTTGATGGAAGATGGGGTGAACCATATTAGCCTGGTTGAAGCAGTGGTTTCACGGGCTTTTGCGAAGGTGCAGCTTCAGCCCCAGAGCCCGCAGAAGCCAAAAAGCCCGGCCTGCGTTGCCAGGCAGCAGGCGCAGGAGGTATCGCTCCGGCCCCGAGGCTGCCGGGATGCGCTAGGAGTTAAGGTGCAGCAGTAGCAGGAGTCAAGAACGGTGTATTAGTACAAGTAGTAGCAGTAGTTGCAGTAGTAGTAGTAGTAGTAGTAGTAGTAGTAGTAGTAGTAGGAGGAGGAGGAGGAGGCGGAGGAGGAGGAGGAGGAGGAGGAGTAGTAGTAGTAGGAGGAGGAGGAGGAGGCGGAGGAGTAGTAGTAGTAGCTGCTGCTGCTGCTACTACTACTACTACTGCTGCTACTACTACTACTACTACTACTGCTACTACTACTACTACTACTACTACTACTACTACTAGTACTACTACCACTACTACTGCTACTACTACTACTACTACTACTACTACTACTACTTTTGCTAATACTACGACAACCACGACAACTCCTACTCCTGCTCCTACTCGTACTCCTACTTCTACTTATACT
>CAJNDV010013337.1:46694-58664 GCA_905221635.1 Symbiodinium sp. CCMP2456
GGCTTGGTGTTACGGTGCTTGTCCACATTGACATCTGTTAGTCTTTCATCTTCTTTGCAAATTCGATCCGGGAGTGAGCAGCGTGAATGCGATGATGGGTCGGCTGGGTGAAATGATGTTGGTTTCCGCACTGCCCATTCCGTCGGTTGAGTGCTTAGTCAGCCCTTGGAAGAATGCAAGACTCGTCAAGCGCACATCCCTTCAGGTAAACCATGCGCTCACCCTGGCAGTTGCGGCACTGGAGTTCGATTCAGTCCGGGCCTGGGAGTGACAAAGCTACTCGTCAGTAGCCGCATGCACAACTAAAGCACGAAGGACCACGCTGCTTGATCTGTGGAAGTCGAAACCCACCAGGTCTGGCTTGGTCTGGTTGTGGCTACGATGGGAGGCTTCCCACTCTCCAAAACTTTGTGCAGCATACATGTCGGGAAAGACACATCTCGTCAAGATGAACGTGAGAATTGATCGTGCTGACAGCTAGGCCGCCTCGTTCAGCCATCTAATCTAGTTCGACTGTAAGATCTGGTTGGTCTGGATCATGACGCGTGACAGCTGGAGGCAAGTTGACGCTTGCCCTGTGGATGCTGGTCATCGTCGGGAGGACTCAATATCAGGTTATCAGCCAGTAATTTGAGTTGGGTGTATCACCGGGTCGTGGAGCGCATTGGCTTGGGTTTCGGTGAAGGCGCCCAGGTAGGGTGGATCCCGCAACAGGAGGCCGCTAGCCGACCTCGCCATGGAGGCAAGTCGTCTGTTGCATGTTTTCAGTATTGCCATGTTGAGACGCCACTGCCCCAGCTGCATTGAGATGCGATGAGTGTTGCACCATGCACTCATTTCGTTCGGGAAGACTTGCTAAGTTCTGCACTTGTCCAGGCCGAGCGATGCAAGCAACTTCGAGAGATGCATGCTCTTATGGCCGCCCCTGGGACAGCAGGATTCTCCAATGTGTAACCCGGTGCACATACTGAAGAGAATGCCGGAGTGTGCAGAAGTCAGCCCAATCTCGTGGGGTCTTGTTGTTGGAGAGGGTGCTCGGCACGAAGTGGGCCCACGACCGTTCGGCTGATGTCATGTTAGTTACTAAGTATGCTCAGAGGGTGAACGCCGAGTTTGCCTGCTTCCTCAACGGCCTCACCTTGATCTGCATGGCGATCCTGCAGGCCCGGGAAGAAGGGGAAAAGGGGAGCCTGAGAGGAGAGCCCGGAGACCAGCCCACTTCCGTCACTTCCGTCGTGTGCCAGTTGACGGAGCCGGAGCTGCTGACTTTGGGGTTGATGCTCAGGCGCGGGAGGGTTCAGGGATGCTGAGGTCGGTGGAGTGCCAGCATATTACCCAAGACTTTGGCTACATCGTGAAGCATCAACCTCATTCTGAACTTCTTGCATCCTTCCAGGCGTATTTTCCAGCCGTTGCTCCTGATAGTCTTAGAGGCCTTGATCGCCACCTGTGCTCTTTGGCTTTGCAATTCATTCTGTGGCAAAGAAGACGCGACGAAATCGCAAGCCCTCGCCATCGCGCATTGAGATGTTGAGGGCCAAAATCTCAGGCTTTCCATGGTCGACGATGCGCAGCCGAGCGCTTGCGGCTGGTGCAGCGGTGGGAGCTCCTGAGCTTGAAGGTTCAGAAAAAGCGGGGACGTCAAACACCGAACCTTCAGTTGGCCGCAGCACCGTGCCATGGCCGTGCTGTTTGCGTGGCAGCGTGTGACAGCGCATTGCAGCAGCGTTTCGTGCAGCCAGGCCTGAATTTGTTGTTAGCACGTTTTCCAGGTTCACGCATATCCAGTCCGTGCACCAGATCAATACGGCCTCGGTGGCCATGGAGGCAGGTTGAAAAGCAGGATTTGCAGCAAAGTGCGTCGAGCGAAGCTTAATGCTCCCGTGACAAGTCTCACAGCAGCCTCGCCTACTCAGAAGAAGTTCACGGCGGATGTGGAGTGGTACTTCTTGATGCACATGACCACCTCCAAGTCGCGTCCTCAGGCGAAGACGTTTGCAGCTTGGCACTAAGCAACTACAATAATATTGGACGGCTTTAGTTCCGAGCTCCGCTCGCGCTGTATTTGTCAAATACGGCGTGGTGCAGCTAGGTTGTTTCCATTCGAATCGGAGTCATGTGCTACTTCTGTCAGGTTCGAGCAGGGTCAGCTGAAGCCTCTGACACCAGCACTGCGGGACTCGGCAGCGCCTGGGGAAGTCCCGGAGGTGCCGGGACCCTTCCGGGTCGGCCGCAAACTGTATCGGCTCTTGGTGCTCGGTGCAGCCGTCTGTGCCAGTCTGGAAGGAAGAGACGGACAAGCCCGAGCCTACAGCAATCCCGGCGGCAGAGGGGCACGCGCAGGAAGAGGCATTCGCAGGGGGTTCTGCAGCGCGGTTCAGGACTCCAATTCAGGTCTTCCCTGTTTCTGCTGGAGTTCTTGGCTCTCAAAGTGAAGGCTCCAGCTCCACAGCAGCGGGCAGAAACGCTTACCTGCTCCATTTGTTGGACTCTTAGTGGTTGTCCAGAAACCGACGGCATGTTTGCATGTAGCGTTTGTGCACGCATGCATGCATGTTGTTGCACGCATATACGAGCAGGACGCAGGCATGAGACTGGAGTTTGGCACATGCACAGGGATGTCGATTCACACACTGAGGTCTGGAAGGTTTCGAAGAGGGCGATGAGGTGGGCAGCGGATGCACACTTTGTTTGCAAGAGCTTCCATTGAAAGAGACGTGAGGGCTTGTGCCAGGTATCTCAACCTCGCTGTGTGCACTTCTTCCACCGCTCCTGCCTGGAGAACTGGGTGACTAGCTCTGCATTCAGAGATGGTGTGGTGTGAGTCCCCAGCTCGTACCCCAACATTGAACATGTAGCACTTTGCCCCGCCACGTTTTCCTGTTGATCAGGCCAGATTAGAAGAGGCAGGTATGATGCATATTGCCTGTACAGGCCCTATGCAGCGAGATGCTGCGAGCATGCAGCAAGCCGTCCGATCCTACTGAGGTACAAGCTCTCAGCAAAGAGCATGTCACGTCGGCGAAGAGGAAACGGGAACAGGCACCAAGCACCACAGTAGCCTTGGTTGTTGGTGATAAGAAGTAGCAGTTGACAGCCAAGAAGCCATTATGTAGTACTCTAGAAGCCATCCTGCTTGCAGGTGTTGTGTCCAATGCGCTGTGACAGCGCCAAGGCACCTTTCGTTGACTGTATTTGTGGAGTCTCTTTGTCGCGGCTTCGGAACCCGCTAAGCTTACATCAACGCGAACCCTCATTCAACTCCAGAGATGCGCGAGAGTCAGTCTGCAGAGATGCTTTCGTCCGGCGGCTGTTGCGGGTCGCCAGATTTGTTTTGGGTAGGGCTGGCTGACATCGCGTCTGAGTGCATCATGTGACCTTGGAACACTGCACTCGGCATGATATGCACTTCGCCGTCTGGAAACCTATTTTGTACGAACAAGCCCCGAATGAATCCTGAAGTCCGGTGACACAGGGCGCAGTTGGCAAGAACAGCTCGGCCAGGTCTCCACCGTGTCCCTGCAGGCTTGCAAGCCTGTTTCGGCAGAGCCACCTTGACTTCGGGAGAAAAAGAGGAAACCTTGAAAGAAATAGTAGATGTTATGTTTATTTTGTGATCTTACATTCAACTGCATGAGGTTTTGCGATGTTGTATATATGGTGTTATACTGTATGGTACTCCATTGTATGACATGGCGTATCGTGTCTTCTCCCGGAGTTTTTGTTTTCCTTAATTCTTGGAACAGCGCCGGCCCATGCCCCGCCCAAGGCGGGGTCTTTCCTTGAGCGCAATCCATAACTGCTGATAAAGCAGACCACCCCTTTGGGGTTCAGATGTACTTGCGTTGCCCGTGCACAGCGCTGTGCGCAAACGCTCCTCGTCGCCTGACAGTGGCTTTGCACAGCAGTGTCGATAGTGCTATCTGGAGGACGCAAGAAGAGAGGCAATGCAAGTCTGAGATGCACCAGCGAGGATTCTGGTTTGGTGCCGCAGGCAGAAGTGTTTGTAATGAGTCTTCCGTGGGGTCCGTGGGTCGTGCAATCACCAGGCAGTGCCAGGCAGCATAGCAACTTCTTTTCGACGGTGTAGCAGCGAGGTCCTTTGTTGATGAGGCCAAAAGCACCCTCGGACAGCAGACACAGGATGCATTGAGCTAAAGGCTCCGAGTGCTATCCCCGACAAGCTGCAGCCACGGTGCCCCGAGGATGGGATGCAGCAAGCCATGCTCCGGTCTGAATAGCCTCCATACTTCGCGCGTCCCAGTCCTCCTTTTGTTGCCTGCGTCTGGAATGCAACATCACCGCAACTTTGTCACAGAGCTTGGGACGCAAAATGCTCCCACGGCATCAAAAAAAGTGGCACAGAACTGGTCGGCGTTGGGTAAACTTTTGGTCGTCGGCTTGACGCTCGGAATTCGAAGGGATGAGAGAACTCTCAAGGCAAGCTCGCTCGTGCTGTTCATGGCGAACTCCGGATCTGTGCCTCCACAGAGCTGTCCATCGCTTTTGAACTGCCGCCTCCACAGAGCCGTCCATCGCTTTTGAACTGCCGGATGCCTCAACGGCACACCGGAAACCATGCGGACAGGTTGGCCGACAACTGTTAAGTTGAGAATTTTTAGCTGCCGTTAAGGCAGCTCGACTCGCGCGAGTCTCGGAATAAAATCAGCGGAGGCAGCCGTGGCCGGGCTGTTCGGATCTGGAGTAGTCTTAGAGCTTCCAGATAAAGGGCTGTTTCCAAGCAGGATCTGGAGTTCTAAGCTTGTTGACAGGTCCCAGACCCCGCACATCCTTCAAAGTGCAGCACAGGAACTTCCTTTCTGTTTCTGAGCTTCCTGTGTGCCAGGGCAGCGCTTTGAAACTGGAGACTGCGCCGTGGCTGAACAGTCCTGCAGAGGGTGAGCGTGACAGGTTTTTGGTGGCAGTTGGTTGCATGGAATCGCAGAAGTTGCCACCCCAGCAGAGGTCACCTCTCTTCCCGAGCTTGGGCCTCAGCCATGACTCTTTGCACTGTATGTATGCACATGTATATGTATGTATGCATGCACGCATGCATGCATGTATGTTGGTTTGCTCGTTTGCATGCTTGTGACTGTGTGTCCTGTATGTCTGTATGTACACATGCACATCTATCTGCGCATCTGTGTGGCTACATGGATGGAGAGAGAGACTGACCAATGAATGATGAGCTAGATAGACATGTCTTTCATAGATGTGGCTTACAAACTCGGGCGTTTAGGGGAAGAGTTGTTGGCACAAATCGACGGTGAACTCGGAGACGTGAACTTGGATGTACCTGACATCGATTTCCATCGTCATCTCTTAAGTCTCACATCTTTCCAACTGTCCATGTCTGCTGTATTGAATGTGTTTGGACTTGTCGAGGGCTCACGGGCCGCGGATCAGGCTCTGGGAGCAGTACACCTTCTCCACCCGCCAAATTGTGGAAGAGGCCTGGGCCATACTTCCAGCACTCCTAGGTCCTAGACGCTTTTGGCGTTTCGTTCTAGGTGCCGTCAATGATGTTCGAGCGGAACTTCATCGTTGGACTCCCAGGATCCTAAGAGAAGTTCAAGTGAATCCAACATGTAAGCTGACTTCTGAAGCAGTCGCGCATGCAGTCCTGCCGAGGTCTCCTCGGTTCTCCAAGTTTTTTCGTTTCCCACGACGCCAGCGTCTTAGATGCTCATAGTCCCACCGAAGCTGAATCTAAGCGCATGGCCGCGGCTCCATAACATTCACAAACGGTGCAAATTAGATAGACTCCGCCAGGTTGTCGGGATGGAGCAACTATGAAGCCTGTGCTATCCAAGAGATGGAAGCAGGGCCCACAGGTTCAAGCCTCAGGAAAAGTAGAGGTGTTCGGATGAACATATATCTCGACCAAGAACTGCTGCACTGAATGCAGGTACGGTGCTTGACTCGCTGAGCGATGACCGCCCGGAGCTCTCCGTCGACTCACCCCAAGAGGTAGGCGTGCATGTTGCACACCCCCGCGTCAGCGCCATTTTCACGGCTCCTCGCTGCCGTGCAGAATGGGCCGGAGGTTGTGCTGGAATGCGGCAAGATGATCGACACTTACGGCCTTAGCTTGCTGGTGCGAGCTCCAGGTCGGATACACGCAGACATCCCGAGACCTCGAGAGCCGCTTCTGCAGTTTCTGTTTCCATCGAAGGCAGCAGTGAGATGGTCGCGGTTGGACCCCCAGCAGATGCTCATGCTGAGTCTTGAAGGCTTGAGAAGGGATGAGACGGGCTCTGATTTCTTCATGGCCTTGGGAACTCCGCGACAGAATGGAACACGTTGCTGGGCTTGCATTGTGCCGAGGCATCTGTGCTACGGGTTAAGCGATTGCCAGAGGTGGGACACGGCAGACAATCACCCGAGATAACCCTGCGTCATTGACCCTGGGGCGCGGCTCAGGGCTGCCACGTGACCGATGACCTGGAGGAGGCTTCCGGTCGCGGTTGTGGTTGTGGTCGGGGTAGGCATCAAAAGTCACATATGAAAATATGGTTTAAACATCAAATAGGCATCAAGCAACATTTCAAATAGTGTACTGCTGTAAGAATAACAGTATTTGCTAGCCATTTGAACTGCAGGTCTCAAGGTTCGGCTAGAGTGGCTCCATTGCTGTCGTGCTTGCTGTTCCAGAAACTGTCACCCGTACTATCATGTTCATCACGGTCTGTCTATTGCAGCAACAATGAAAATATTCATTATTGCTGCGATCAGTACGACGTACGATTGTTGTTGCTATGACTTGGCTATGACGATGATGATGATAATGTTTTTAATTAGTTCGTGATTTAAGGGTTTTTTGAGGAAAACCGGGTTTTGCACAGCTCAGAAAACATTATATTTAAGGCAAAAATTTCGTCCCTTGGCCATTAAAAAGATTTTGGAGCTTGCGATGGGAGTTCGGAGCCCAAAATTTATTACTATTTTACTGCAATTAGAGGCGTATTAGAGGCTAAAAACTTCCTACTCTACTGCAATGAGAGGCTTAGTAGAGGCTTGTTTCTTGCTATATTACTGCAGTTAGAGGCTTAGTAGAAGCTCAAGACTGACTACTTTACTGCAAATAGAGGCTCAGTAGAGACTTAAAACTTACTACTTTACTGCATTTAGTAGAGGCTAAAGACTTACTACTTCACCGCAATTATTGGCTTCGTAGAGGCTTAAAACTGACCACTTTACTGCAATGAGAGGCTTAGTAGAGGCTTCCGATCCCTACAAATCCTATTTGGGGGGAAGCCCAAAATCAATCCCTCCTGACCTACCCCTTACGGGTGTTCCGGGAGCAGGGATTCTCCGGATTTATAAATCCTCCAGACTTATAGGCCCTCCCCGGGGCGATTGCTGGAAACTTTCCTGGGCTTGCCTTTCCTTTGGGCCTCGAGCTGGAGTCGTCCGGGCGAACTGCAAAATTTTCCTGACCAATCACTGCCGTGTTTCCAACCGACCAACCGACCCGACCCCCCAAATTCATCATGCGGTCCGCTAATGCTAGGGGCCCCCCGCACTAATACGGAGCGCGGATTATGATGACGATGTTGATGACTACAATGATTAGTTATTATCATTTTTCTACAATCTTCCGGCTAGTGTTGTTACTATTACCTGTTGCGTTATTGCTGCTGTCACTATGGAATACGGATACTGCTAACTGCGACCCGTGTCCCTCTCCCCCAAGCCGGCCCACCAAACAAACAAGATCCTCAAACTTCAACGCCCCACAGTGCCGCGACACTGGTTGGACAGCAGAACACCGTATCCTTGTTCGTTTGTTTTTCAGTCCCTGTTTGCTTTTTGGTCCGAGAGTTGGTAATCTTGAGAATAGCCTACAGCAGATATGGCATTCGATTTTTTTCCTAATCTCCGTTTTGATTTGTTT
Organism: Symbiodinium sp. CCMP2456; assembly: GCA_905221635.1. Taxonomy (NCBI): domain Eukaryota; class Dinophyceae; order Suessiales; family Symbiodiniaceae; genus Symbiodinium; species Symbiodinium sp. CCMP2456. The sequence goes on from CAJNDV010013337.1 coordinate 54,592, forward strand.
TCGATTTTAATCCCGGACGTTTGATTTGTTTTTGATCACCGTGCAAGACGTTGTTGCCAGTTGCGGTGGCGGTTGCTGTCGTCCTCGTTGTCGTTGTCGTTGTTGTTGCTCCGCGGGGCGTGCCATGAAAGCCACTCCCTGTCCGCCAGCCCTCCGTGACCTGCACGGTGGACATGAGTCTTGTCTGAACCAGCCTGTCTGGTGTCTGGAGATGCATCGGCTGGGTTAGCCTTACGCAGTAATTGCATGAAGTCATCGGCTTCCTCAGTCGTCGCGAACTGCTCCCCGAGGGATGTGGTGATGGAAGCGGGCAGCATGGAGGAGGGCCGAGGGTCAAGGGCCAAGGGTGCTTTCGATAGGGATTCGGATCGAGAAGATGGATGACTCACAAGGAAGCTCGATCTGTCAATGTGTAGCCTCAATCGACAGAGCATGACAGGGCTGTAGAAAGCTGAATCCTCAACGGCATCTGAAGAATGCATAGGGCTTTGGAAGGCAGTTGGATACATTGAGTCCATTGCCGTATCCCGAGCCTGGCGAGCAGCTCAGAAGCGCCAGCATGCTGCATAGGTCTGCCAGAATTCAGTATATGTACTGAAACAGAGCAGGGACCACAGATTCAAGAGCAAAGATGCCTGGAAGGTTTTTTCGGTTCATCTGTGAGCTTTGGTCCCACCAGTATAATTCAGTATACAGTATATTGTTTCAGTATTTCGGTATGTGTACTGAACCCAACCTGGGATCAAGAGCCCTTGAACAGCTCGTGCGCAACATGACAAGCAATGACCAGTGTAAAGGAGATGATTTCGGGATCTAAGCAGTTAGGCTTTATTGAAGCTCCTTGCTGACTTCGCGGATTCGTGGCTCGACTGGATCATAGTCCTCAACTTGTGAGTGCTCATTGCCTTGAACCCTTAGAGTTGTTGTGTGAGCAACGTTCGCCAGAATGGTTGTGCTGCATTCTGTTGCTGCGCTTGCACAGCACAACACACTTGTACAACTTTGCGGACCCTAAAGAGCTCGCATGCATCAGCTGGTCCTGCTGTGCAGTCTCATGTCATGCAAAACTTGCCATGTGAAGCTTCCACTTGTGCCTGTGAAACGTGCACGCTCTGATACGCTTTCTGAAGGCGCGGGGCTGGCCTGGCGTCCCGCCTGCTGTCTTTCATGGAGGACAAGGAGTGCAACCAGTGCACCTGTCGTACAAGCCGTATACACAGAAGATGCAGATACGAGAGTATCAAGTGCCTTGCTCCAGTCATAACCCAGAATCCTGCTCGGTGCAGGCTCGTGCGTGGGGCCTGCGACTCATAGCTTTGCACGTCCACCGCGACAACTGGCCGGGACCTCCGTGCATCTCCAACCTTCGGTACATTGAGTGAAGGGGTGAAGGGGGTGTCGTCGAACTGTGCTCAATCTGCATGATGTCAAGCCCGCGGAGTCAGAGGTCTGCCCTGCGCTTCTACCAGAAGAAAGGCTTCGAGGTGCCTTTGCGAAAGTCGCTGGAGCACCTATGATGCGCTGCTGCTTTGAGTCAGGTCACATCGGATTGGCTTGGCTGGGGTGACAGATTTTTCCTCCTTCTGAAGCCCCTTTTCGAGTTGGAAAATTCCGTTTCGTAGACGCTGCTGCCGCAAACTCCAGCCAAGAAATGGCATCGGGTGGACAGGCTTTCAAGCTTCGACACCGTAAAGCTAGACTGTTGACCTCAAGTGTCAGCTCTACTACCGACACTTGTCCCATATCTTGATGCAGGTAGTGCGAAGTCTGATCCGAGTCCAAAGCAAATTTCTGCTCCACCTTTGCATGCTTCAGTTCCCGTTTCTCAGACAGTCGTTTACCCCGATGCGAAAGCTGCGCCGTTGCAGGGGAGCTTCGGCTTGTGCAAGCTATCCGCCTTGCGTGCAATCATGCCTGGCCGAGGGCCTAGGGCCTAGGAGTTGCAGCAGCCGAGTAGCCCTGCTACCAGTGCAATCCAAGCTTCGCTTGGCTGCCTCGTCCTCGGTTCAAGAAAGCACTTCGGTCAACAAGACGCCCAGGTTTTGATCAGATCATGTTCATCCGGCCACATCCTACATAGCTGGTTCAGCAGCTTGACAGGACTTCGCAACGGCTCGCCTTGATTAGGAACGGCAAACACTGGCACGCTTGCGGGGGCGAACCCGGCCGGCACATGCTCGTGCTGTGAGGCCGGGCGCCCGGACTTCCCTCCAGGGGTGCCAGTTCTCAAGACACTTCTTTTGCGGTGCGTCAACGCTTGTCTGGTCAGTGAGATGCCTGGAGAGGAAGCCCCTGATGTGTGAGATCGACGTTTTGCCTGGCTTGCCGGAGAATTGCCGCTGCAGCGAGGTAGAGGCGAAGGGAGAGTGGGAGATTTTGAGGCCAGGATGGCCGGGTAGCCTCGCAGTGTTCGTCAGGAGCTGTTCGGCAGATTCGGCAAGGCACAGGGTCTCGGAGTTTGTGCCTTGGCGAGCTGCTTTGGCTGCCCTTAGGTGGACTATCTCTTCATCCCACCTCCGTTACTTCGCCGGTCAGAGCCCAGCTTCATCAAGCCGGCAGCTCGCATCTTCATCTTCGGGGGCTTAAGCGTCTCATGGAAGCCGAGAGCCGAGAGCCGAGGTTTTGGAGCCCTGACGGGGCCCAGGCGGCCTTCAAAGCGTCGAAGGACAATCAGGTCCGAAGCCCAAGCGGGACCCACTCAGAACCCGCTGCAAAGCAAAGCGAAACATGAAGAGGTCTAGCCTAGCATCATGCCGGCCTATTGAATATTGGTTCGTGACATTCGGGCCATGTTGGGCTCGAAACTTGCTCTCTGAGTGTAGTTACCGTGGCCATCGGTGGCCTCGTGGTTGCCGCTTGCCGAGCCACTTCGCACATCGAAGGCGAGCACTTCAAGGTGCACTGTTTGGAAGTTTGCTGAGTTTCATGTCTGTGTGCCGAGTGATCGCCGCGCTGGAGCCGTAGCTGTAGCCGTCCAGGATGCAAGGTGATCCCGATGCCGCACTGGGCCTGGAGTCGTCAACAAAGGCTGTTATACGCAATTTCTGCGTTTCATTGCCGTGTCATGCGCAGACCGGCTCAAACAACGCCGCTCTGCAGGAAGGCGGGAAGGAAAACACGCCGCCCTGCAAGCGACGCAAGAGTGCAGCCTGCCTAAATTTCAATTCAAAGACTGCAAGACAGCAGGTCAACAGGCCAAGAGTGGCTCCGTCAAGCCTCTTCAATGCTTGCTTCGAGTTGTGAACTGAAGCCAAGGCAGACAAAGTGAAGGGAGACTCGCTTGCAAGTTCGGAAGCAACGCCCAATCTAGGGTGTGGCCCAAGTTCAATGTGGCACCTAAGGTGAGAAGGGCATAGAAATCGTGAGCCCTCGAGATCTGCAGCCACCGCCTCCAGAGGACTGCAAGAGAAGTTCTCCTCATTCTGGCAAACTGTGCAGTCTTTTCAGTGTGTGGTGAGGACATGGCGCTGGGCACCGAGATCCCCTGGTTCTCGCTGAATGACGGGCTTGGGCAGTTGCTAGTGTCCCTCGAGCATGCTCCATCCACACTTGCTACATCACAAGCGATCCGCAGCACGTGATTTACGTCCTTCTTATGCTTGGAGTGCCATGATGTGTGACTGTAGATAAGATGGCTCCTAAGGTTACAACAACTCATAACATGTACTGGTATCCCATGTCACTTTCTATCATGACCGGCATCGTGATCACGGACCGTGCAGTGCATTCACGTAGGACATCGACGTCGGCAAACGCCTGGGGGCCGGGAAGTTCGGCTCTGTCTATGTTGCACGCTGCCGCCGGACAGGCCGGCATATGATTTGCAATTCTCTGCCTGTTTGTCTGTCTGGCTGGCTGCTTGTCCGTCCGTCCGTCCGTCCGTCCGTCCGTCCGTCCGTCCGTCCGTCCGTCTGTGTGTCTGTCTGGTCTGTCTATCTACCCATCCATCGATCTATCTACATATACCTCTGTATGTCTCCATCTTACCATTTCTGTCTGTCTGTCTGTCTGTCTATCTATCTATCGACCTTTCGACCTTTCGACCTTTCGACCTACCTACCTACCTACCTACC
>CAJNDV010013337.1:58830-76233 GCA_905221635.1 Symbiodinium sp. CCMP2456
CCTTACCCTACCTACCTACCTACCTATCAATCTACCGATCTATGCATCTGTCTGTATGTCTGTCTGTCTGTCTGCCTGCCTGCCTAACCAGCTCGAAGCAGCTTGGGTGGTGCCTGAGCGGAAGCAGAGTGCCGCCACGATGCAGGCTTCATCTTTGCTCTGAAAGTGCTTGACAAGCGCCAGCTCATCAAGCATCGCGTCGAGCACCAGTTGAGGCATGTGGGCTGCTCACAGCATGTTGTGGCTGCTTGCAGTGGTACACAGTGCTTGAGTGCGAGGCGAGAGATCGAGATCCAGTCTCATTGCCGCCATGTCAATATTCTTAGACTCTACACCTTCTTCCACGATGAGTAGCTCGGCTTCAGGTGACAAACTAGTTGCAGATCTTCAGGCTCACAAAAGGAGAGAGGACTGGGCAGACGACAGGTGAGGTGAAGCCGTGAGTTTGCCCGCACGAGCCTTTCATGCCGCTAAGGAAGCGTGTCTACCTTTGCTTGGAGATGGCCCCGGGTGGAGAGCTGTACCAATTGTTGCAGAGCCGTCGCACCTTCTCGGAGGCCAGGCTTTCAGAGGTTCATGAGCTTTTTTGGGTTGGGAAGTTCGGATCTGTTTGTTGCTTGTTGGCTCCGGCTCCCATGTCGCACCTTGGCTCTGCCCGTGCCGCAGGCGCGATCAGCTTGGTACTTCAAGCAGATGGTCGAGGCCGGACTGGCACCCTTGGGGCCTCTCTGCCGGTATATGGTTGGGTGATGCTCATGCCATGTGTCCCTGCCGGGACTTGGCGGTATTCTGCAGGCCATCCAGTACTGCCACGCCAAGCACATCATCCACAGAGACATCAAGCCAGAGAACATTCTCATTGGCTTGAAGGACACGCTGAAGATTGCAGACTTCGGCTGGGCCGTGCATGCGCCCACGTCACGCCGGGAGACTTTCTGCGGTACTCTGGATTACCTTCCTCCGGAGATGGTCATGAGCAAGAAGTACCACGGAGTCTTGCCTGGAAGAGAGGCAGTTGACAAGCTTCCATGTCGATGCAAGATGTTCCAACTCCCAGCCAGTTCATCCTTCATGCAGGGCTGTGTCGCATTTTTTCCTCGAGGCAACGTTGATATCTGGGGCCTCGGTGTGCTCTTGTACGAGTTTATGGTGGGCAAGCCGCCCTTCGAGGAGCTCGACCCTCCTTGCATGCATGTCATAGTCACATTGCAGACAAAGCCAGACTTGCAGAAGAATTCCAGCTCTGAAGCCTCGGCAGGACTCAAGCGAGAAGGGTACCTACCGAAAGATCAAGAGCGGAGCGATACATTTTCCCACAACTATGACCAAGGCAGGCCTTGTTCGAATGGTTTGTTGAAGAGTTCTTGACTGCCTCGTCCCACGATCAGCTTTCAAGATGCTTCGCTTTAAAGAGTGCGCAAAACCCCCACAGGAAGCCAAAGATCTAATCTCGAAGCTGCTGACGAAGTCTCTTGCCGGCAGTTGCTCTTAAGGAATCTCTTGTGTTTGTGTTTTTTTGTGCCTGCCTTTTTTGTGTAGGGCTTCTTTACAGCAGCGGCCTTGAGGAATCCCAGCGACAGACTTACGCTCGATGCAGTGCTGCGTCATCCGTGGGTGTCCATCAATACCAGTGGCGCACCCGCTGCAAACAAGAAAGAGCCTTCTTCTGTGATGGCTGCGGTTTCAAGGGAACAGTGCGCCGCTGCTGCCAAGGAGACAATGCCAAGCGGCTTCAAGAGTATTATGGAGGCATTGTCTAAATTGCAAGATCAAGGCTGAGGTCGCAGAGGCCAGAGAGACGCCGAAATGGCTCCGGCTCGTTGAACTGTCCTAGTCAGACGTTGCAAAGTGCGAAGTTGCACGGCCTTGTTCAGCTAATTCGACTTGAGTCGGCAAACGCAGTCTCGCATTCTTAGGGTCATAGTGAAGACAAGCAAAACACGGGAGACTGCAATCCAATCTTGACAAGACAGATTGCTAATTCGTGCGATTGCAAGACGACTCAGCCATTGCCTGTGGCTGGCCTCGGAAAACGTCTGTGCGATGTCATCCTAGTGCCCAAGTAGGGTGTGAACATGCGCGAGCATGAAGCAAACCAATGTCCAATAAGTCCATGGCTGCTTACAGTCAGGTGATTCTGCATGGCCATCGGCTCCAGCTGGAGTCTGGCACTCGTAAGTTCCATTCCAAAAAGCCTGCATGCCTTCCAACGGACTTCCAAAGCTGCCGTTTCTGAGTTTTGCATTCCCTTTGCCCAAGGTTTCACAAGGCGCCGGTATTTGTATCGGTTCGACGCCCCAGTGTGATCAGATGCTTGTGGCTTTCCTACTGGGTGCTCGTTACACTGCATATCACGGCTTGCTTGAGTTAGCCCTTGGGTACACATCGCAGTCGCGGAGCACAGCAGTGTGTTTGCAGTTCCAGCTTACACATGACATGGCGACAACAGCCGCAGCCAGACTACAGCCGATGGACGTTCTGTGATGATGTGACGACGTAGTCAGACCGTTGAAACTGCCCACCGCTTGCCGGATGCAGCAACCCTGCAAAACTCTGGGCACCTGCTCCCCACCAGACATAGCAGACACACAGGCTGCAGGGATTACAGCGGGGAGACATGTCAAGCCTTTTTAGATGGGCAGCTGCTTGGGCGTAGCCATCTGATTGGCAGACATCCAGGCGGGCACAAGCCGAGCATGACCGAATCCTGACTGTTCACACACTGTGTACCAAGCCTGCTGGCGATTCTCTTTAGTGACCAGGGGAACCATGCCGAGCATGGCTGTGCCTGCCGGCAGACAGGCGAGGATTCTTTCTTTGACATCGTCACACTGAGTTCATCAAAGGCTGCTGTCCTCATTCTATCCAACTCTTGGATTTCCCGCGTTGTTGCAGTCTCTTTACCCAAGACTTAAAGAATCCAGTGGATTTGCCGTGGTCTTGCTTGCGCAGACTCGACAGGTTTATCCAATCTACCGCCAGGACTCTCGGCCGGTGCATTGCCCTCGGTGAGAATCGCTTTGTTGGCAAACTTCCTTTGCTTCCGACGCCAAACAGCTCAATTTCCCTCAGCAGCTGTCTTGGCCTCTCCAGTCTGAGGTGGCCGCGACCGCAGGCGCGCTCCGCCAGCCCTTGCGGTGGGCCCGGCATGGGTTTTGCGGTTTCGTTGAGGGAATGCCGTGGGACGAGCTCCCCATTTTTCCTTAACTTCACGCTGTTCATGGGTTTGAGCATCCCTGCAGTTCAAATGTGTCACAAGGACCGGCTGACTAACTGACCGATTCTTATCGTTTCGTTTCTTCCTCCGCTCTGTACCTGGCGCGCTTCCACGCTCTGTTCCGACTCGACTGCAGTCCCATCATCGCAGGCCGAGCGATTTGGCTGCCTGGCACTGAGCCGTTCGGAACAAGCCTTACTTGGGCTACAGCATCAGTGCGAGGTCCGACATGAGGCCGGTTCCGAAACCGCTGCATTATGCTGAGCTTCTGGGAGGATGGAGAGGACGAGTGCGTCCGTGTTTCAAGGTTCCGTGTGTATGTGCGAGGTTGACCTTCGGAACACCGCCCCGTACTCCCCGGACCATCTTGCCTTTGCCTTTGCTCAATTATTTTCCTGCTTGCTACTTCTGAGATCCGAGTAATTCCGAGTCCGAGGCCAGTTTCGCATGCGAGCAAGCCTGATCGAGGTCCCTGGAGGCTCGGAGCTTGAACAGGAGCTCGAAGTTCCAGGGCTTAGAGCAGCTTTCGAAGAGGCAAGTGTGGACGACGGCACCAAAGATGCCAGGACCTCAGAGTTGAGGCTCTTCTAGCCCGGCCCGTGGCAGTGGCAAGGTGCCCGACAGGCGTCCAAAGCCTCAGAGCACGAGCCTTAGTCCGGGGCGAACCGGGCCGAGCGGAGCGCGGTGGGGCAGGGAGTTGCCGGATGTTCAGTCCAAGACTCCTGATTGCAAGGGCTCCAAGCAAGCCATCTCTGACCGCAGTTTCGGTGGTGCATCGGGTAGGGGTTGCGCTATGAGAGCAGCTTGCATGAGCAGATGCCAAGCAAATGCCAGACATCAGGTAGGGTAGAGAGAACACCAGTCGCTTCCCCGCACAGAGGCGGTAGAGACAGTATTGAACGATTGTTGCCCTTACCATCGCGAAACTAGTTGACAGCTTCAGGTGCTCGTACCTTCGGGAGAGGGCCAATGCAAGGCTTGGCAGCTGCATCAGGTTGTGAGCCAAAATCGCATTTCCATTTTTCGATAATTTTGTCATTTCAAGCCTTGACTAGTTTGGGGTTTCGGCGAGCTCTGTGACGGGATTTCCGTCACGTCAGGACGATTAGGTCCCAACGCCCGTGTCAGAATGTGAAATTACAGATAACAGTGGTTGCGTTCGATGCCGAAACAAGGATAATTTTTGTTTCGATGACACGAAGTGCCATGAGTCAGGCGCCAGAGTCCATCAGGACGCGACGCCATTCGGCGCAGCTGCCTCAGAGGTTGACACGGGATCGTGAGACTCTCTTGCTTTGGGATTGCGTGTTGCGGACCCGGCCTGGTCTTCCGCTGCAGGCCTCTGCAAAGTTGCGTCGCTCCTACATCCGGCTCTGCGGTGCCCTCGGCGCTGCAGTCAGAAGTCTTGCCTCCAAGCTTGCATGGCAAAGGCCCACGTCCGACCCGCGGGTACGATGCTGTTGCAGGCTGGGCTGCTTTAACCAGGCAATTGAACCCCCTGAAAGTCATCGTCATCTTCATCTTCATCCTGAATGGCATCGTCAACGTCATCGCCGTCCTCGTCATCGTCACCGTCATACCCTCATGACCCTGGTCACCCTCACCGTCATCATCACCATCATCATCGTCATCATGATCGTCACCCTCGTGGTCATCCTCATCATCACCCACGTCACATTCGTCACCCTCATCGTTTATCAGCCTCATCACCTCATTGTCACCTCATCATCCTTTTGCTCTGGCCGACGTCGCCCTCATCGTCACCCACCGTCATCTCCCGTACTGTATCACTGGCACAGAGACGTCGCGGCCGGGGTTTGGGCTCGCCGGCTCTACATGCAAGGAGTCCCGTCAGCAGCTTGCGCCAGGTGCTGCAGCAAGGCAGGGTACACCGCAGCCATGTAGCCGGACCACGCACGGATTTCCGTAAAGACGTCCCGCAGTCCCAAACGGCGAATGAGATCGTATGTGTCAGTCCGGGAGCGCGCGAGATCTCGGTTTCGCTTCTTTGAAGAGCAAATCCCGAAGCTTGAGGCAGCCAACGCCTGAATCGAGAACTTTGAAACCAATGACGCCAATGCAGGAGCCATTAGCCGGAGTTCCAGTGCTCCAAGCTGTGTGTTGTCATCCTGCTTTCGTGGAGGATGCAACGACGTCCTCGCAGCCTGTCATGTGCTGAACTCAGCGACCGCCGCCCGCTGGCTGACTTTGCATCAACATGGATGTTGATTTAAGGAGATCGTCTGACTCCTTGAACACCGGCTGCTCTTTAGCAGCACCCACGATTGACAAGACATAGCAACAGATGCTTGCTACGTTTTGCTGACCTCAGCTCAGGTTCCAAGAGCAGTCCGAGCACTATTGGATGTGTCTGGGCATCGCCACAAATGTCATTCCGCATCACGCTCAGAAAGCAGAAGCCACGGAAGTCTGACTCGCTTCGCAGAATCAGTGCGATCAAATCGCGCAGCTCAGGTCTGATGCCGTCAGCATCAGCCCACGAGCGGCCTTTGATGGTGGTGTCACCACAAATCAGTCACAGACAAGTGAGGCATCGTTGCATCAGCCCTGTCGCTGCGATTTCGCGTCTGGCATGCATGCAGGAGTGATGCAGACACCACAGCGGCCTCGACGGCCCCCAGGCAAGCACGGATCCCGCTTCTTGATGGGGTGGAAAGCCTGCTTCATCATCTGGCTTCCCTCTCTGAGAAGGACCTCGCACTCTGCTGCGTCGGAGAGGTGGCTGTGCCTCCGTGCTGGCTGTGAGCTTGTGGTGTTCACCGTGGGCCAGGACGCAGCTGTGCGATGACACGCAATCCAAGGCCGCTATTGTTCAGGTGGCGGCAGTCAAGTTGTCTCAAACCGTCCTTGCGCCGACAGGCTCCGCAATCGTCGTCTTGCCGGACGTCGCATGTCGTGCCTCGCATGAAATCAGAGAGTTACCGTCCTCCAAGCAGCAATTGCTGAGTTTGCAAAGTAGTGTGTACCAAATTGTGTGTTCGACACGATCTTCGAAAGGAGCAAATACGATCTGAAATGATGGAGCTGCTGGAGGCCACGGGCCACGACTGGTAGAAAGAAGCATGCTGAGCATCATGGATGATATAATCCTTTCAAGAAGAGCAAGCTGGATGGGAGAAGGAGAGAGAGCGCTGTCATCAGCGGCAGCTGCAGAATCTTCACAGCTTCCAGCAGGCAACTCTTGAGAGTTCAGCCTGGGGGCTCTGAGCCTGGCACTGGGCACCCCGGCACCCCCTCCCCATGTCAGGAGCGTGAGCGCGACCATCAGCGCCAGCTCCAGCAAATGCGCAAAACACACGAGGCGGTCATAAAGAGGGCACGAGTTTGATGTTCGAGGGATCCGAGACGTCATCGACCATGCTTTGCACCCTGTGCCGCGTTTCTGCAGGCAGACATGAGGAGACTCGAGGCCCCCATTCAGGGTGGGGTTTGCCGGTGCGTCGGTTCAGACGTATCATTGGCGAGGATGCTGGTGACTTGTTGATTCAGTGTTGGGATTGGTGTGCTGAACTCCGGATTGTAATTATCACTATCAGCACTATCAGTGCAGATTCAGATCGAAAGTGCGAGAGAGGCTTTCTGTTCTGCCACCAGGAAAAGCTGTGCAACCTGCTTGCTGAGAGACAGGACCGTGGCAGTCGAAAAGAAGCTGAACTAATTCTTTCTGTCGCACGTGATGTCTGAATCCCTTGCTCCGGCTTGAGGACATCAGATTCTTTCGTGGGGTCGCGTGGCCCGGCTTGAACGACAGCTTTGCAGAGAAGCGCACGCTCTTCACCCTGTTTTTGGTGATGCTGAGATGTGTCAGCCAAGGAGTGGCAGTGCTGCCACTCCAACTCCCACCAAGGCGGGGGTTCCACAGCCAGTGAATCAGATAGCCCGTGCCTCTGGTTCCCGCTAGTCCCGATAATCAATCAAACACGAAAAGTCCGTACCTTGGCAGTGCCGCCAGGCCACCCCTACACGGCCCCCGGGCAGTCAGGAAGAGGCCCACGTGGGCGAACTCTTGTCAGCTTCCTTGGAAGTGGTGCCCTGTTAGGATACCCTGCTGTACACCGAGCCCAGCCTGGACCGCACCTTGCCTGTTCCCCAGTCGCTTGAAGGTGAGGTCCGAGGCTCCGGGTCTTCCGACTAGCCGACTAGCCACGTGATGGGCATCCTCGGACTCCTGGAGAAAAATACACAGAACTGCGAAATGAAACGGCGGCCCATCCAGATGCAATGCGAATCACCGAACACATGTCTTTGGCAGCTCAGGTCCCCCATCACAGCTCGTGAGGCGGATGGGTCGCCGACGCCTGAGAGGCTGAGAAACGCCCCGGTGAACACTTCTTATTGTCCTAAAGCCTGACAAGCAGCTCGAGGCAGGATCTGGCGGACCTGGCAAGCCCGAGTCCGCTGAGCCAGGCGGGTCTCTCTGGCCGACCTGCGCAACGTCGTGCGACGTGCAACGCGAAGCGGCGGAGCCCCAGCCCCAGCCCCACGCGCCTTTCTCAGGGCAGCTTCCCGTCCTCAGCCATCCTCGGGTGGCGGGCCCAGGCTGGACAGCGGACTCTTTGCCTCACGGCTTCGCTCAGGTCTGAAAGCTCCCCTCTGACACGCAGCATCAAGATGCTGCCACCCCAGCAGCTCCAGGTGCCGAGCTTGGCCGCGCCTACTCTTCAGTACTCCACAGTGGCTGTGCTGGCTTCTGTGATCAGGTTCCACCTCTCCCTGGCAAATGATTTCCATCGAGAAGCGTGGTGAAGGGCCGCATCAGCTTCGTGAACAACACGAGCTTACCACTGCCTCAGTAGTGTGGGCACGTCAGTTTAGGACCCGTCCCCAATGGAGGTATTCTCGTGACTGACCCCGCCCCGGGACGTTGACGAGAGCAGAGCTTGCAGAAAGAGCTGAAATCCTCTCCCCACCTCACGGCCTCAGGGCTCCAAAATCAGGACGAGAGCTGAACTCGGAAGCGACAAGCGCACCAAAGCCAAAGCTCTCTGAAGCTCAGGCCCGGGCCTTGACTGATGGCAGCGGGGGCAGCACGAGCAGCCGGCCACCGGCCCCGGCCCCAGCCTGCCGCCCACACGATGCAGAACGGCAGAGTTCCAGCAATAACGCGAAAGATCACAGATTTCTCTGCATCCCAGGTGAGGGTTTGCCCGCAACCAGGGGGAAGTACAACAGAAGAAATTGTTGCACCAGCTCGCAAGCACTACGTCTTTTCGTTTACGAAACAGGGCCACGTTACTGAGAACATGTAGTCTTGGCGCAGCTTGGAAGTACGTGCGCCTGATCACAACGAAGTAAACATGCACACACTCAAGGTTTTGCGTTATGCGAGCACGGAGTGGTACTTCAGTACATGACGAAAACCCTGTGTTTCACTGGTATTTGCAGCACTTGGCGCACCTCCATTTAAAAAACACAATCCCGACAGTCGCGTTCTTTTGCTCCGGTTTAGAGTTTGGGGTTTAAGGTTTGGCGGTCTGCAGTTGTCCTTTCGTTCTCGGTTCAAGGTCGAGGAGTTGACTGCTCACACGGTTCCAGGTTGAAGGTTCAAGCTTCAGGATTGTCGATTTTGCAAGTGCTGCAGCAAGGCGTCTCTGCTACGAGCAGGTCGTCATCAACATGTTGTGATCAAAATATCTGTCATACGCGTCACCATCACCGTCATCGACATGTGTCGTCATCCACACATCGTCATCGCCCCCACCTCCGCCACCCTTCCCCAACCCCCCCCACCCCAAGTTCCAAATCCAGCTCCGAAGTCCTACCTCCGAATGGGACAAACCTGATTGCAGCAGTAGCAGCAGAACTTTCAGCAGATGTGGTGATGGCGGTGGTAGTGGTGATATCAGCAGGAAAGTAGTAGAGGCAACATCAGCAACAATTCGCAGTTTGAGAACAGTTCCCGGTTTTCCTGTGAGGATCCCCCGCCACTGCCGGCTTCTGCCTCGGCGAGAAGATGGGAATCTTCCGGTTCACCGCGACTCGGCCTCGAGAGCGCTTTCATGTGACAGGCCTGGACGCAGAACGGCAACCCTGAGGTGCGTGCAGAGTCTACAGATTACAGATGATACCGATGCTTTAATGACACTTGTGCGTGTGTGTGTCAACGGGCAATTCCAGGTCGACGACTTTGTTCGGTGCCGCCCTCAGCAGTGGGTTGTGGATACAAGCAGCTCCTGCAATTGCAGTTCGGCAGAAGCCTGCATGCAGAGCATGTCCCAATGTCCCGTTGACCCAGGAGACACAACCTCTGTTCGAAGGCAGAGAACGAGCTCAGGCCTACAAACCGCGAAATCCGTGTGCTGATCGTTTCATGACCACTGACCACGCTAATGATTTTGCTGGCAACTCGACAGGGAGCTGCCGATGGCCGATCAGCTAGCACTGATCCGCAAGCCTTATAAGTGTGCTTCTCGGTCTGCGTGGGCAACTTCGAAGAGCGGGGGTGCAGAGCGCAGCAGCCATTCTGGAACTGATGTCGCCTCAGAGTCCATGCGGACGCAGTGTTGTAACTGAAGGCACAACAAAGACGATCCTTGCAGAGCTCCGGGTACAATCATGCAGCATCATCCACCCATGCCGTAGTCACTCCAAAGAGACCCTTTGCACTGATCTCGACGTCGCTAAGACGAGTGTCGCAGGATAGAGAAGCGTTATGGTTCGCCTTCAACGGCCATCTGAGTCATGCCAAGGGACATTCGCTCCATGGATGCGGTTGTCATCTCTCAGAGCAGGCGTGTGGGGAGCTGCAGTGATACACTATGCATCTACGTCGCAGACCGTGACTGCATTTGCACTTTGTCTGTGTCTCTCGGCTGTCACGCGCTTCTGGATCAATCTTCATAGTACTTAGAGGTGGATTTGTGCCTGGAGGCTTCAGCACGGATGCAGCTTACGTAGTAGTTACATTGGCAGGCGATTTCTGCAGATATTGCAACAGCATGGTGATTCATGCGCATCCGGCTACATGGAGCAGCTAGACAGTCAATCCCATAGCTCGTTGTGGATGCCCTCAGGGGCACAGCATGAGCACGAGACAAGGCAGAACCATGTCTGACGGCAAACTGAAGCAGCTTCTCCGATACGAGTTTACCCACAGCGATGGCACGCCTTCCACTTTCAGTGCGGCTGAGACGTGCCTTCGAGCGCAGCGTGCTCAGACGCTGGTAGTAGATGTCTTTTTACGTGCTTCTTTACTCGGTGCCTTGGCCAACTAGTGCTTGCGTTTGATACCATCGGAGAAGTTGTTCCATGCCTCCAAGGCGAGCAGCCCAAGGTACAGCTGGACGACACCCTGGCGGGATACTTCGCGGCAATGCTCAGAGCTCGGACCGTCACCGTGAGCTGGACTGGGGTGCTTTTTTGAGTGACCCAAGGCTCGAAGATGACGAGGAGTGCGATGAGGAGAATATAGTTGAGGCAGATCCGAGCGATTTCGCTTGCTTGCCGCCACCTGGCCCGTGTCGGTTCCCCAACTCGAAGATCGCCTCTCCTTGGCCGACATCGTGATGTCCGATTTTGAGATGCATCGTCCGTACATGTGCCGCGCAAACTACGTGTTGGGGCATGCAGCCTCTCTGATCTTGCACGATCTGACTTAGTCTTGGTCTTGACATGCTGGCAGCTACTCAGAGAATCTGGCGGTAGGTAGTTGACAATCACACCAGCGAGTCCTACACTTTGTCGTAAATACACCTAGCTCACTCGAGACTTCGATCATCTTCGATCGTTCAAGCCTTTCAGGTGTGGTCCTCGTACCTTGTTGCGCTGCTGGAGCCCGAGGGTGCCTGCAAGGATCCGCCAGCCTCCTGCCATCCCATGCCATTTGCGTTGTGCTTCCGAGCAGGAGCTGTGCCTCTCGGTCTTGAAGCACCTGAAGGACAGCGCACATGAGAAGTGTACGTCTCTGCTCAGAGAGCATAAATTAGCGCATAGCTCTGCCTTTTCTGCTTTCTCCTGCAGGCCTGTGAGGCCGTTTGCCACTGCCTCAACTCTCAAGCCTCAAATCGAGACTCGAGTCAAGAATCTTATGGTCCTAGGGTTTCTCCATGTTTCTCCTGCCGAACGGGTGATCGTCTCTTTAGATGCCCAGGCAGCGCTGCAAACTCGCCTCAGCTGTCGCGAGCAGGCGTGCTGGTGGAGGGTCGGGAAGTTGCTGTACCATCTGTACCATGCTGCAACAGCTGCTTTACCCACCGAAGCTTTGCTTAAGCTGCGAGGCTCCCTGAACCCGGGTCCGGCTCCGGGTGCCACGGTGGAGATCTCCATCACAGAAGTTGAAACCAGCCCAACAGAGGAGCCCGAGGAGAGGACATGTGCCCTAGGGAAGCAGAGAGCCCCGATTCCTTCCTGTCTGATCTGTCTGCACTTGCGCCTATGGATGCTCCCTGCTTTGTGCCTTGTTGGCGCCGGTCTCAAAAAGCTGGGCCGCACTCTGCAACAGGGCAAGTAAGTTCATTTTATGTGCGGATTGGCCGGCTGCCCGAGCCCGATGCTACCATTTCCACAGCTACCGCAACTGAGAACCTTTGGTCCTGATCGTTGCGTCTCTTCGGAGCAGCATGGCGGCCATGGCGGCGCCCGCCGATGAGCCGGACGAGGCTTCGCCTCCTTCGCCCTACCTGGACGCGCTGCTGACCAAGCCGGCTCGCAGCGGCCGCACTGGCCAGCGGCCCTTCGGCTCCCTGGGAGATCAGATCGAGGCCAGAAGAAAGAAGCTACTGGTGGTTTGCCAGACTGTGAAGCGTTGCTCGAGGTGGACAAGTACGATGAGCAGCTTGCCGACAAGGTTGAAGATCTCAAGGCACCTATGAGATCCGAACTGCTACTTCCAGTTTCCACGGCGCTTGCACGTCGCATGACGCACGGGTTGCTCAGCGGCCTCCTGCTCGTTGGCAGGCACTCTTCAGAGGAGCCATTCCGCCAGATGTGGTGGACTGGGCAAGCGTGTAGAGCGAAGTCATGATATAACATGATATGATATGTCATGACTCATGATGCAGCTTTTCAGCGCGGGGGAATCCAGGACAGGGCCAAGATCTTCCCCTCCCCAGCCAGAGAGTTCCGGCACCGGGCGGGGCCGCTGGCCGTGCGGCGGCCTTGCGCAGAGAGGCACGTCATGTCACAGTCAACCGTCCGTTGTAAGCGCCATTCTACGCTGACATAAAGCTTAGATATATAACTTAGACTTAGACGCTTTCGCTGTTGCGACGGCGGGCCATTTGTTTATATCTTTCATTCGACGGACACATCTCTCGCTGCACGCGTCTCTCTCTCTGTCTCTCTCTCTCTCTCTCTCTCTCTCTCGCTCCCCATGTGTCGGTAGCTCATGTATGTGCATGCATACCAGCAGTGTCGCGCAGAGACTGAGAAAACTATCTTGGATTTGAGGCAGGCCGAGGGTGTCTCCCTCGAGCTGTCGATGTGGGACCCGGCGGCCAAAGAGCACAGCCTCATCAATCCCACAGAGGCTCCAGTAGCTTTGCATCTGCGATTCCGTGGAAGCTGACTTCCTTGGAAGGAACGTCGGCAATCCGAAAGTTTAGTCAGAACTGGTGCCGGTGAGGTGCCCATCTTCTCGCGGCCCATCTCCGTAGCCATGGAGGTTGGGAACGGGTCTCTTTCTATGAAGCCCGGGCTGAGACACAAAAAGTTGAAGACGACATAGGACCTTAAACAAATCAAGCACTCTGCGTTGGCTTGTCTATCAGGTGCTGAGGACGCTGCCCATCCGAGTGGACCCTGAATTGGGGGCGCCTCGGAAGAAGGGACAAGGAAAGGGAACAGGCCCAGTAGGCGACTTCCGCTTTTCCGATTCTGAGGAGGGCAGCGACGAGCAGGAGTGGACCTGCCTTGACCTCGCTGATGCTTCCAAGCCGACAGCCTGGGGGCGCGTCATCGGGCATGGCTTGCGCTCAGCGCAGTTCCATTCGACACTCTCTGGCGAACTCATCGTGTGCCTCGCCTCATCTTCCTTCATCAGACCTCCAGGGTGTCTAAGTTTACGGCCTAAGCAGTATGTGCGGGAATGATTTCTGTTTGGCCTTCCCTCCCTTATGCATGCCATGCAGGCTTCAGCAACCACCAAGTCTGCCTGCAGGTGTCTCGCGTACCACGACGTACGGTTGCGCGACTTAAAACGTGGGCAGCCGCTGCCAGAGGAGGCGTGCTTTTGGGTAAAACAACCTGGCACTGACCCGGTGTCAGTCTCACCCTGGCGAGGACGATGCAGCCTTCGAGAATTCCACCCAAGGAAAGAGGACGGGATTGCCAAACGTTGCGCGGGAGCCCCAAAATGGCCTGCAAGTGATCAGCCATGAGCTACGAGGTGGATGGCCGCTGCACAGGAGCTGAGGAGCTTCCTGCTGCTCCGACAAAGAGTACAGTAGCAAGTTCTTTGCAGTTCTTGCTATTGCCATCGTTCTATTCTGCTTCTGCAGTCAGCGCAGTGTGGGCTTTTGTCTCATGTTAACACTGCATGATTTGCCATCCCGGAATGTGGGGGAGATGAATACTTCGGGCTTGTCGTGCATAGGTTGCAGGCGATGGAAGCTGCAGACGTCAAAGGACGCGGGTGATGAGCATGCATCATCTTGATGTGGCTCACGTTGCTACTGAGACTCTGCCTTGATCACATCTTACATTCAGTATGACAGCCAGAGCTGCAGGAGCAAAAGTAGATGTCGTGGGACGATGGAAGCGAAGGCGTTTAGCGGTCGAGCGGGACTTCGTGCAGGTTCCCGCTTCCTTTGCCTCTCACAGATTCGCAATCTCAGTCCCACAACTGCCCGGCGTCCTTCCCCAGGAGGCTTTCGAGCTAGAGGATGGCCGGAAGCTGGTGTACAAGCAGCCTGAGGCCTTGCGATGACTTCGCTGTGCCTTCCCCTTTCCATTCCAAAAGCTCCTTCATCCTGGCAGGGTCAGTTTTCGAACCCGCGCCTTGGCTTCATTCAGACGGAGCTTCGCTCTTGCTCAACGCAGCTTGGCTGGGTGGGAGCTGATGCGACTGCGGGAGCCAAAGTTTGTAACCTGTAAGCCTTCTGGGCCTTGTCATGTTGTTGTCTAGATTCTATATTCTAGATTGTCCAGCAACAAGCAACCGACTACCTCGTCGCTGAGACGTCGTGCATATGGCTTCCCTGGCTGCCGAGGAACTTGCCTTGCGAGGTCGGGGCTCACCTGTATCCATGGATGTTCTTGAAATCTTGGGCTGGGCGTAAAGTGTATAAGCAGTAGGCAGGTGCCTCCCATGCAATGTGTCAAGTCGGCAGGTGCATTGCCTGAACTGGCTCTGCCTCCAGGCTCTGGTTTTGCGACTTCAGTGTGCTTTGCGAGGGCCTGCCTATGCCGCGAACTATCGCGAACTGTTTCAGTTTTCTACGCTGCTACCAGGCCAAAGAAGCAAGGAAGGATGCATCCGTGGGCAGGACCAACATATTTCATGGTGTGAACTCTTCGGTCGACAGCAGCTTCACCGGCATTGCGGCGAATCGCGTGCAAGTTTTCGCTGGACAATTCGCCCTGCCTGCAGGAGAGCTGCGGGAAGGTTGCTGGAACTGCATTGTGGAGGTGCCTACGATACAACTTACGACGAGTCTTGGGCCCCGTTGGGCTTGCTGCACTGAGCGCAAAAGCGCAGGCTTGAGACCGGCTTTTGGAGTTATGGAGCAGGTGGCAACAACACCGTGGCGCTGGCCCCGTTGTTTGAGTCTGTCCGGGCGGTGGAGATCAACCGCACGTTGGCGCAAGCCGCAGAGGATTGTGATCGGCCGATTTTTGGCAGTTTCGTGGTGCTCATGACCCATGGCTGCGCAACTGCTTGGAGAGACGGCCGATGGACCAATACCACACACTTGTCTTGTATTCCGCAGGACAACTTGAAAGCAAACAACATCACGCGCTTGGGTTGCAGCAGGGGTGTGGTTCATCTGCCCAGCAGCAGCGATGTGACGTGCAGTGCTCGCCTGCTGAGGAATGCCAAAATCTTCCGTACGTCGAGCGAGAGTATCGACGATTCGATCTTCGCTGGTTGTGATGTGATCTTGGTGGACCCTCCACGCGCAGGCCGGCGAACACCGGGATAAGCAGCCAAGGAGCGAGAACTTCAAAGTTTTGTAAACAACGCGCCTTCCAACACAGGACAGATGTTTCATTTGCAATGGCTTGTTTTCTGCAGGCTTGGACGCCACTGCCCGACAATGCGTAGCCAAATTCGATGAGCTTCCCGGCAGGGCTTCAGATTGTGGGAGTAAGAAGCAGTACAACCGCGCGGAGCCTCGCAGCTCAGGATTCTGTACATTTCTTGCAACCCTTTGGCCCTCAAGGGCGACATCAAGAGCCTGGGTGAAGGCAGATCTTTTCAGTGGGCTGCTTTGGGTATGGGCGGTGTACCTCTGTTCTGTCTGGGGCTGATTTTGGTCAAGCCCAAGTTCGTTCCAGGCTTCGAGGTAGTCGCCCTTGCAATCTTCGACATGTTTCCCTACACCACCCATGCCGCAGCTTGGACCAACGATGCTGGGTTCACGACTACAGCTTGATTATGGATTTGTGACGGCCTCATGCAAAGTGCGCTGCGCAAGGAGTGCGCTGTCCGCATCTGCCGCAGGCGACAGGCAGGGATCAGTCGCTTGCAGATACGCCTCCCGATGCCCTTCCTCCAAGCGACACTTCCGCCCAGGCATTCGTGCCACGATCGCCCAGCAGCAGAGGGTGGAAGTTTCTCGTGCTATTCGTCATAGGCACGAAGATCTAACAAGAATATGCTGTCTTGTCCAGGTGTACGCATAGACATAAACATAAATATGTCTTCTCCAGATCCCGGCCGATCTGTCTGTGGGAAGGCGAGCGGCAGATTTGTAACCTGCAGGTGCTGTAGCTGCAGCTCTATATCGTCGGCGCTTCCGGTGCAAGTTGGCAGCTTAAGAGCCCTTGGCTGCTGTCGGCTGCTTTTCCTGGACATAGTGCAACACCATCGTGTACAAAGCACCAGCTGGAGCCGAAACGCTTATGTGTTCTTACCTTCTCTTCGGAACTCAGATGTTGACGATCATCATGCAGATACTAGTAGCAACCTAAATCTAAACTTAAACCGCTTCTGCTCGCGGCTATGGTCCTTAGCCACGTTTCATTGCGTCTTGCTGCGCAAATTCGTGGATATTTGGAGAATTGTCCGCAGCAATGGCACGCTACAGGGCTCAGGTTGAGGCCAATATGCTTGTGCCGGAAAAAGTGCGGTAGTGAACACCTTTGGTGTGCGAGTGATGGTCTGGCGAGGAGGTGGAGGGGCTCGGCGACTGGCTGGAGAAGCTCAGCCGTGCCCTAGGAGAGGAAAAATAGGACCAGCAAGATAAAGCAGTTTCTGTCCTCAGGCTTGTCCCAGTATGCGCTGGCAGCGCGGGAGTGGTGCTCCGGCATGGGCTGGGGCACCCTGAAATGGCACGAAACTTTATGAGACCGAACGCATTGCTTTGCCCGCTTCGAGGGGCGGCGACTGTGGAAGAGATCGAGGAAAACTGGGAGGAGTTCAGCGATGCGCCGCTGCCTCAGGATCAGAGACCGGCCTTAGCCGACAGGAGCAGGAACAACGGCTTTAATTGGTGCGAATAGTATCACACGAAAAACTACAAGTATATACCGTCATCTCTCACAATCTGTCATGTATGTATCGTCACTAGCTGTTTTCTGAAGTCAGGATGAACCTCAAGTTCCTGGAGCGGCGCCGCCTGAAGCTGTGCGCTGCTTCGGTGAGCGAAGCCGCGACGCCCGAACTCTCAGAAGCTTTCAGTGTGTAACGGTGTGTACGTATCTGTGGGTAGTTACCTAAGTCATTTTACACGGGATCGATCAGCATTCGGTATTAGCCTCTCTCCGTGCCAATACAGAGGAGCTGCCTAAATGAAGTCCCTCTTCCTGTTGTTTCTATTCAGTCTTCGTCTCGCGGCTGAGAATCTTTGGTCCTGTAATGCTGGCAGTGCTAGCGCAATTTTATCACCATCATTTCTGTTGCTACTGTTGATGTGTATCATGCAGAACCCTCTTATGGTAGCTCCCCTGGCGATGGATATGTATACACGGGGATGCGCCCGCCCAGCCACCCAGCCACCCCGCCACTCTGCTTCCCTGCCTCCAAGCCACCCAGCCAGCCAGCCCCACCCACCCACCCACCCACC
>CAJNDV010013348.1:31219-51591 GCA_905221635.1 Symbiodinium sp. CCMP2456
TAAGAGCTACTATAAGGGTTTAGGGGCCTTCATAATTAGAATAGGGTTTTGGGGGTCCATTATACAATAGTTATAATAAGGAAACCCCAGAAATAGTAGAGGTAATTCTTTAGGCCCCTACATCACACGAATTTGCACTCGCCAGGTGCTTGAGAGGGCAGTTCCTGAGTAGCAAAAACAGGTCTTCGTATGGAGAGGGATATGTCACAATCTAAAGGCTGTATGAGTGAACAATAGTGAACGGTTGGCCTCGACTTGGAAATCATAGACCATAACCCGAAACCTTTCCACTACGCCCCTACATCGGACCGGACACACCTGGTCCCTCCAGTTTGAGCCTTCAAGGCCAAGTTCACGAGATTTGGGGTTTACCAGATTTAGATGAGGTCGTGAGGGTTGTTAACTTGTTGTTAACTGAGGTTCTTAAGATTGAGAGTTAGATCAGGGTAAACTCCTTGAGGGTTGAAAACTGCGGCCCCACATGGGGCTCGCTTACCTTTGCGAGCATCGGTACAGGCTCGAGGGCTTCCAACACTCTGAACTCGACTCCACCAAATACAAGCCCGACCCGAAGGTTGATGTCGAGGGAACCCTGAACCCCAAACCCTAAACCCCTGCTCCAAGCTGGTCATGTTCAAGGCGCCGTCCCTGCCTGGTGTGGACCAAACGACCATCGCCTTTGATTTCATGTGCAGGCAGCAGTTCTCAAGAGCGTAGCTCTCTAAATCAGACCCACTAGCCTGGAATAGGCTTCTTGGGGGCGGCGGGCAGAAGGAGAATCTTCGGATGTCTTGTGCAGGCCTTTGCGACAGGGCTTCGGGAAAATCAGCAAATGATTATGTAGGCACCCCTAAACCCTAAACCCTTAACCCTAAACCCTAAACCCTAAACCCTAAACCCTACACCCTAAACCCTAAACCCTAAACCCTAGACCCTTAATAACCGTGCATTAGACCATTAGCAGCCTGCACTCGAACGTCTGTCTTCGAGCCCCCAGCGCAACAAACCTGCAGCCTAAGCAGTCTTTGGGTTTTTTCTAAGGACTTTAGGAGGGACCCCTGATCCCCTAAGGGGGTTCCTCTAAAGTACCCTTTAGTAGTTAGGGTCCCTAATTAGGGGATCTAGTTTTTAGATCCTTTTGGGGGTCTGGGTTTAGGAGGGACCCCTAATAGGGACCCTTAATCCCAGTACCTTAAATAACCATTGTATAGTCCTTATATACCCCTTATATAGCCAGGTAGTCTTCATGTTAACCCCAATAACCTACAAGGGTCCCTATTAAGGGTCCCTCCTAAAGCCCTTAGGGTTCTACAATTACCGTAACCCTCCAGGTACCTACTATATAGGGCCCTTGGGGCTCTAGTACCCTATATAGTAGGTACCTCAGGGTTCGGAGTTAAATGTAAAAAGAGTTCTTAGAGGGCTGTAGAGGATTGAAGTTGAAGTCAGGTTATCAGAGGTTTAATACTAAGTTTACTATGGTATCGTACAAGGGTCCACATAGGTTACGTCGCTATTTTCCTTATTGGGCTTCAAGGGGATCCTATATCGATACTTTAGGGCCACCATATGGGCACATGCACTCTTTCGATTGGCATAGAGGCCTGAATAATTCTGAACCGATTCGCGAAGTCTGGCATGGCAAGGTTCGCATGCAAAGCGTCGATCGGGAGGCTCTATCAGAGCAGTGCCCCAACTTGTAAAAACCCTAAACCCTAAATCCTGAACCCTGAACCCTACACCCTAAACCCTGAAACGTCAAAGCTTAAACCCCGTGATCCCGTGCACGGTCCGAGCTTCCCAGAGACTCCAATATCCCTTAATTAGGGAATATACCGTAAAATTATAGTAGGATCCCTAATATGATTTAATGTATATTCCTTAATTAAGGGATATTGGAGTCTCTGGGTTCAGGATCTGGGACTATCGCACCCCGGGACGCATCCATGGCGAGTCCAGTTATCGGGCTTATGGGAGGTAAAAACTAACTTAAGTTTTAGCGTTTTTTTAAGTGCACTAGCCTCTTTCTCCTGCGGTTTTAGGGTTTAGGGTTTAAGGTTTTTTATAGGGTTTAGGATTTCGGTTCTGACAAAAAACTACGGATTCTGGCAGTGGCGGGCCGATACGTGCAAGCTGGGAAATTTAAAGCTTTCACTTAAGCTCAACGCCCTAAAGCCTAACCCTAAACCCTGAACCCTAAACCGCCTCAACCCCCAATTCCACGGTAAAGTTCGAGAAACGACGTGCATGACATCGGCTCCCGAAAACCTGAGCGTCGCATACCACTTCGGAGTTTGGATGAGATTAGAGGCTTCGGCCGTTTGGGGGGCTACCTATAGTCTCCATAGTAGTTCCTTTTTTGGGTTTAACCAATATTATATTAAGGATCCTATAAGGTAACCCCAAAAAGGAACTACAATGGAGACTATAGGTAGAATCTAACGTTCATGGAAATGTCAAAAGACTGTACCCTGGTTGGGTCGTCATGGAACTGGCTGAGTTGACAGATGTAGATACAACGAAAGCAGCTGTGCAGGCTTCTGCCGTTGGGAAGCGGGGGGAGGAAAACGGTACCCAAAGGGTCCATGTACAAACATGGATTCTTGTAGTGATGCTTGAAGCGGAGTGCTGAAAGGCGACTTTAGGCCCCAAGTGTCTACTACATGGGGGTACATGGCCCTTTTAAGACCTTGTACATTGAAGCTCCTCAAGTCAACCACTACTAAAACCAGAGATAGGCAATCACGTTTGGTCATCGGAAGAAACCCTAAACCCTAAACTCTAAGTCTAAGTTGGGGCGGAGACGGTTTTTTCGAGATCACACTTTTCTTACACGTTTAGGGCCTGCGGTTTGGGGTTTAGACTAGGGCTTTCAGCTCAAGTTTAGGTCTACGGCATTGGCTCCCACAACAGTTTGCGGCTTCTCCACTACATGAAGAAGGGCGCTTCTGTTAAGATGTTGCATTGCAAGTATTCCGATAGAGAGCACCCCAAGAAGATCCCTAGGAGGAAGAGCACCAACAACACCGACCAAAACCCGAATGTGAGGGCATGCTCCAAGGCTCATGGTTGGGGGTTTCGGGAACCTTATCTTAAGTTCTATGGCAAAAAGTGCAACAAGCTCACGATGTACCCAATTACTGACAAGACCTATAGATACCTGGACCCCTCTTTGGCTCCCCATGGCCGGATGAAAATCTCAAGTTTCAGCAGTCCCCGCTCTCACGCCCTAGCATAGAAACCTGATTAAGAAACCCTGGGTTTTTCCTACTTCTAGGGTTCTTTATATGAATCCGAATTTGGGTCGTATAGCGCTTCTTAATCAAGTTACTACAGTAGGAGCTGATAATGTGGGTGGGGGCTTTCAAATTCGAATAATAAGGGGGCCTTAATAATTGGAATAGTCATACTATAATCATAATCAGGAGCCCCCAAACTAGTGCTGGTAATTTTGGCCCCTATATTAAGGTCCAGGGTTGGAGGCCAAAGTGTATATAACGCACAAGAACATGGACATATACGGACCCTTCGGGGTCAACTTGCCCATTTGCAGGCAAGGACCGCACAACTACGTAAATCTTTTCGGTTGCACATACACTAGATTATGGAGATGCTGTAAGGGAACCCTACCTATAGTCCTATAGTCTCCATTGTAGTTCCTTTTCTTGGTTTAACCAATATTATATCACGGATCCTATAAGGTAACCCCAAAAAAGAACTACAATGGAGACTACAGGTTATACAAGTCAAGCTGGGCCCTGCATCCTGTTAGTGCGCATGTTCGGACCTGCGCAACTGCGAAGCAGAACCCTAAACAGAATTGCGAAACGCAGCAGCAGCGAGTGCGTGGTATTGAATGATCCCTTGTTCGGGCAACATGACATGCCTATAGTCTCCGTTGTAGTTCCTTTTGGGGGGTTACCTTATAGGATCCTTAACATCATATTGGCTACACCAAAAAAAGGAACTACAATGGAGACTATAGGTGTTGCTCAGGCTCTAAACTTCGGGTTGCAGGTTTCATGGGTGGCCTGGTGTGGGTCTGGCTTCTCACTCCAGCGGTTTCATACTGTCGCAGTCCCTACTGTAGGGGCCTTAACAATTAGAAAAGGGTTTTGGGGAGCTCCTTGTCATGATTGTTATAGTATGATATACCCCCAAAACCTATTCCAATTATAAACCGCAAATCCTAAACCCCAAAACCCTAAAACTCTAAACCCGAAGCCCTAAACCCCAAACCCTAAACCCTAAACCCCACCCCAAATCCTAAACCCCAAAACCCTAAACCCAAAATCCTAAACCCCAAGACCCAAAACCCTAAACCCCAAATCCTAAACCTCAAAACCCAAAACTGGTCTCAGCAACGACATCTGGATCTGGGACAGCCTGAGTCGCTGTGCAGGACTGACAGCGCGGGGCCGACAAACCCAGCCCCCAACCCAGAGGGGGATTTGGGTTTAGGGTTTAGGGTTTAGGGTTTAGGGCTTAGGGTTTAGGGTTTAGGGTTTAGGGTTTAGGGTTTAGGGTTTAGGGCTTAGGGTCTAGGTTTCGGGTTTAGGGTTTAGGTTCCGGGTTTAGGGCTTTAGGGTTTAGGGTTGAGGGCCGAATTTCGACAAAGCTTTGAAAGATCGATCCTGAGGCCTACATGCGACCTCAAGCCAAAGCCATGAAGCCGTAAATTAAAGTATCAACCCTAGAAGCACATGGGTAGTTCTCTGAATTAGGGTCCCCTTTCAGAGTCCATTTCATAAGAGTGCCGTACTATGTTGGGGACCCAAAAAGGGACCCTAATTTAGAGAACTACCCACATAGAAGGGAAGCGACCCTGACCTGGACAATCTCTCTAATTGCGTTGTCAATCGCACTAGTCCGTGCGGTAAGGTGCTTCGGGTTTTCTGTTCACAATCTGCCGCCGGGAAGGCGCCTTGGAAATCTCATCCGGTACAGCAACCTAGAGGCCTTAATGATTGGAACGGGGTCTTGGGGTGCATGATAGAACTCTTGTATCAACTAAGGAACGCTGACTCTTACATAAGACTTTTCGTGCACGTTCTGCACGAAAATTCTAAGCCCTTTGTGCGGAATCCTTAGCCATACACTCGACCGCTAACATGTAAGACTGTGGGCAGCCTAGTGATGAGTAACCCCTAAACCCTAAACCCCTAAACCCTAAACCCTGAAACCTTAAGCCCTAAACATGCAGGTTCTTTCGTCGAGCTTTAATGGCTCTTACAGTATACGATCTGAGGTCGAGGAGCTCCGTATGTGTGATTCCGGTCTGGATTTCTTGGTAGAGAATTCTGTGGCCCGAAAAAGTAATAAATCCCTAAACATCCCTAAACCCTAAACCCTAAACCCTAAACACCCTAAACCCTCTTAAGACTTCAACCTCGAGCTCACAATCCCCTAAGCCCTAGTCTAAAACCGTACTACACCTATAGTCTCCATTGTAGTTCCTTTTTGGGGGTTTAGGATTTGGGGTTTAGGGTTTTGGGTTTAGGGTTTAGGATTTGGGGTTTAGGGTTAGGGTTTGCCTATATAGTCTCCACTGTAGTTCCTTTTTGGGGTTCCCATTATAGGATCCTGAATATAAAACTGGTTTAACCAAAAAAAGGAACTACAATGGAGACTATAGGCAACCCTTATTCAGCGAAGGGTCTGAAGTTTAGGGGTTTAGGGTTTAGAGGTTTAGGGTTTAGGGTTTAGGGTTTAGGGTTTAGGGTTTAGGGGTTCAGGGGTTTAGGGTTTAGGTGAAGCTTAGGGTCTACCGCCCCTATTCAAGGGAGGGGAACTACGCATCAAGGATCTGCCTTGGTGTAGATCCCGGATGAATAAGCAGCTGGATCCGTACTCCCATCCCGACAAGCCGCGAGTGGGAGATTTTTTTATCAAGGGCCTTGCGCTAATCATTAGTTATACCCTGAAGCCTAAACCCTAAACCCTAAACCCTAAAACCCTAAACCCTGAACCCTAAACCCTAAAGCCTAAAGCCTAAAGCCTAAAGCCTAAACCTTAAACCCTATAACCTCAGACCAACACCTGAACTCATGGGCCACCCAACTTTTATCTCGAAGAGGAAATCTCTCCTCAAATCGTGCCCGACACCAACACGTTTTGAGGCTGTACATAGGCTTAGGGCTTTAGGCTTTCGAGGTTTCCGGGATTATCATCAACATTACATAGGGTTTAGGGTTTAGGGTTTCATGACAAAGATTATGATTTTTTATACCAGGGAGCATGTCGGTGGCGAAGAAGAAGACCAAGTCTCCGGTCTTCAAACTTGGTTTTAGGCTTAGGGTTGGGTCTGGGCTCTGAATTGAAGGGTCCCTATAGAATCCCCTAAACCCTAGACCCTGTCAGGGGGTCCATAGAATCCCTACAGTAGGGATCGTATGGCTCCGACCATGTAGGGTCTAACTACAGTCCCCTAAGGGTCCATGTGCCCGAAAGGTATCTACGTTGGCCCCGAAGTACCTACATAGGGACTGCTGTAAGGACAGAGTGTATACTGTTTGGGTACATGGACCTTTAGCGGCTGTGAGCGTCCATGTTTCGGAACCTTTACGTTCAGAGCACATCAGTCTTGTGAATCGAATGCAAGATTACATTTCGTAGAATCATGTCACACCGAGAACCTATGGACTATATACAACTTGCAAAGGCTTCGGGCAGAAGTTCTTTCATTGAAAGATTTACTCTGCCAAACCTCAGACACTTGAGTTCAAACCTCATGCGCGTTGCAGTAATCAAATTAAAGAAAAACGTATGCACTTTTATTTCATACGGGTTAATTACTTTGAGGTACGGATTCAAAACCAGTAACAAAGTATAATAATCCAGACCCAAGTGCATGGTGAACCAGCAAAATCCGAAGCACACCTGTAGCTGAACGTCGCAAGATCCGAGCAGCAACGCCCACACCCGAAAACCGGAGCTGCCAAGTTGGAGGCTGGGGTTCTCCACGGTTTCAAAGTTTAGGGCTTCGTATCGACATTGTCTCTTTGTTCTCCAAAGTTAAAGCCAACTTACACTGAATCTACCCAGTGCCGTCAACCTGCTACGCATTGAAAGGACGATGCCGAGGGAAGTGAACACTCACGCCCATGATGCAAACATCTAACCGAACTCTGCACCCAGCAGTGGCTGCATTCGCCTCGTAAACGCCATCCCGAAAATCCTGTAAAGCCCTACACGGAAGAGGTTCGAGAAAACTATATACCCTAAGGCCGAAACCAACGAATTTGCGCAAACATGAGAAGTTCATCAGTTCGCAGGTACAGCCGCAAACAACGCTGCATTGCCTATACGTCCATCAGCGAAACCTCCACCACCAAACCTGCAGGACCGTGCTTAAACCCTACACACCACGAAACCCGAACACCCTAGTGCGGACCGTATTGTGAATCCAAGACAGCACTACCCCGATGACCAATTTTAAACAAGCCGCAGCAAAACTACCAGATCTGTAGCCTTTGGGCAGGGCCCCGTGATTCCACGCAACCCGAGCAAGGCGACCCTAAACCCTAAACCCTGAACCCCAAACCCTAAACCCTAAACCCTAAACCCTAAACCCTAACCCAAACTAACCCTAAACCCACCAGATCTGCAGCAGTTCGCTTGTGATGTCCCCGCACAGGGTCATCCCAGTCCTGGGAGCTGGACATTCTCATGGGTTTAGGGCTTGAGGGCGGGTTGATGGGCGGCTTAGGCTTTAGGGTTTAGGGTTTAGGGTTTAGGGTTTAGGGCTTTAGGCTTTAGGGCTTTAGGGCTTTAGGGCTTTAGGGCTTTAGGGCTTTAGGGGCTTAGGCTTTAGGGGTTCAGGGTTTAGTTTTGCAGTTCGGGTCGCAAAGAGTATGATGAAGTTTGTTCGAGCACCCATTCAGGTAGGTACTTGGGTTTGGGTTATCGATGGTCGTACCTGTACATGAATACCTACAGGGAATACATGATAACCAGGTATTTGGAGCGCCAGGCTTGATTTGGGATTATAGGGTGTACCCTAACCCTCCAGGTACCCACTATATAGGGCCCTAGAGCCCTCTAGTAACCTCTATAGTAGGTACCTGGGGATTATAGGGTTTCGTGCGTAGGCATTTCGCACCAGAACGGCTTCCGGCCTTGACCCCTAGTCGTTCATCGCCGCCCAACCTCTGGGAGCGGGTAAATAATGTACGTGGGCCTTAGTAATTAGAATAGGTGTTGGGGGCTCCTTATTATAATTATACGGTTTAGGGTTCAGGGTTTTAGGGTTTAGGGTTTAGGGTGCAGGGTTTTAGGGTTTAGGGTTTAGGGTTTAGGGCCCCAAAGCCCTATACTAAGTATGAAGGCCCCTGTACTAGGCCCCTAACATCGCAAAAGCTTCCAGACTCCAGGAATCCACGGCGCCAGAGACTAGGGTGTAATGTAGGAGCCTGCCCTACTGTTTATCATCCTCAAGACACAGACACACCAAACAAAGCCTAGAAGCCCAGTTGCCTATCTAGTCCTGCAAATCCTGAATACTACCCTGCCTATGGTCTCCATTGTAGTTCCTGTTTTTGGTTGAACCAATAGTATACTAAGGATCCTATATAAGGTAACCCCAAAAAGTCCTATAAGGTAACCCCAAAAAGGAACTACAATAGAGACTATAGGTAGGATCCATACAAAGAGCCTTAACAAAGACCAAAGGTTTCTGAATCAGGTCCTACAGTGGGGCATAAGTATTGTGGAAGAAGCGTGCAGGAAAGAGAAACAAAGTCGCCCTTACAGGGTTCAGGGGTTGAGGGTCTAGGGTTTAGGGGTTCAGATATGAACCCTAAACCCTAAACCCTGCAAGCTGTAACCCCAGGCGTGTCCATGTGGAAATTATGTACGGTCAGGGAGTGGGATCCTCGGCATCACCGGAGTGGTCCACTAAGGGTACAGGCCCCCCCAGTAGTCAAATGCCCATCTATACAGATGTGTGCATATGCATATACACATACATGTATATCCTAGAACGGAAGCCTGAGTAACCCTCTAGAACCCCGTCTAGAATCCCGATCGGACCCTATAATTAGTACTAACCTACACTCGCAGACCTTCCAGATTCCCTTTCTTAAGGACTATACCTTAATTTAACATCGGATCCCCAAGATCATTCAAGGCATACTCGTGAAGGAATCTTGGAAAGTCTGGGTGATTCGTCGCTCGGGAGGTTGGGAAGTATACTTGCGACCAGGCATCAACGCAAGTTGCATTTTGGCATGAATCGACGAACCTGGATCCCAAAGGGTCGAAGCTATAGTATAGTATATACTTCTGGGGCCCAAATACCTACAAAGTAGCTACCATATTACCCTAAACCCTAAACCCTAAACCCTCCAAATACCTACAAAGTAGTTAGCATATTAATACTTGGACCCTTCCGGCATGTAAGGGCGAGGAGCTTTCCGTTGTGGCTGCGCCCACGCGTTGCAGCCCAGAAGACGCAAGCAAGCTGCCAAAAAACAAGTAGCGCCAAACTTACCAATTCGAACCCGACGCCCTTTACACTCTGACAGGAACACTGAGCCGAAGCTCTGGCTGCAGAAGAGTTCCTCATAAGAGAATAGAAGCAGAGTAGATTTTAAAAGTAAAATTTCGTTGCAAGTACGAAGGGGGTTCATGAAGAAGTAATGATTGCAAGGAGGTGCCGAGGCCACCATCGAGATCTTCCATGTTGGGTGTTGTCTGGCCATGGCAACGATACTGCAGGGGCCTCAAATGATTATAACTCGGGCTTTGTGCTCGGTTATAGTATAACATGGTGTAACGATAGCAAGGAACGCCTAGGGATAATGTAGTCGCACACCCTACAAAATGGCAAGCTATAGCCCTCGGGTTATGGGGCATAACCCCTTGAAGAACAGATTTTGGAAGTTATGGAACCCCAAGCCCTATAACTCCTTGACTTAGGCTTTGGAGCATGCCCTAAGTACTAAACTCTGACAAACCCCAAACCCTAAACCCTAAACTCCTACAAACCCCAAACCCTAAACCCTAAAGGAAGGCAAGCCACTGATGGCGCGGGGTAACACCCTCCTGCAGGAGCAAAGACTTCTCTGGAATGGGTTTGCATCCCTGAAAGTTGCGCCAAGGGCTAAACTACAAGGCCGTATAGTATATATGGGTTGCTACAAGGCCTCTGCAGATTTTCCGGTTTAGGCTATATTCTAGAGGCCTGAAGAGTTCGAATACGAGCTCTGCGGCGTGCTAGGCCGCACTTATGTTTCGGAACCCTGAGGAAAAACTCTCTACTACAACAGCCTAAACCACGTCTTGCCCCCGTGAGGTTCTACTGGTGTTAGGGAACACTGCTTATGGAGAACTGCTGTGAATTCAGGCTCCGATGTCTGGCTGAAAAGAACACTCATGTAGAGCAGGGAATGTAAAGAACTTCCTGGAATGATTGATATTAAACCTGCCTTGCACTCGGAATGTCAAGGTACAGATTGATATACTGCCTCTTAGGGCTGAGGGTTTAGGAGTTTAGGAGTTTAGGGTTTAGGGGTTTAGGGGTTCAGGGGTTCAGGGTTTATGTTTACGGTTTAGGGTGTAAGGGATGCCCTTTCCCTGTAAAAAAAATACAGCCAACTTTGGCCTATTTGGAGCTCACAGGATTACCGACATCAACCGGCCCTTCCCAAGACCCTAAACCGAAACCCGAGGACTTGAAGACCCCACCCTACACCCTTAACCCTAAACCCCAAACATAAATCCTAAACCCCTAAACCCTAAGACTCCACATCCAAACCTCCCGACCTGCGTCCGGATCGCCTGAGCGACTGCCAGGAAAGCGAAAGCCAAAATCATGTATGTAGCTCCTGAGAGGCCAGGGCAGCAAAAGGGTTTAGGGTTTAGGGTTTCACCCTAAACCCTAAGCCCAAGCAAGAAAAGGTCAGGTGTAGGGATTCGGCCTTTTAGGGTTTAGGGGTGAAGGTAATCTAGGGGCCTTAATGATTCGGATAGGGTTTTCGGCCCATTATGCAAAATCTATTTTAAGGAACCTCCATGATAGCATAGGTAATTATCTAGGCCCTTTTATTGCAGGGTTGGGGGTTTAAGCTGAGGTATGTTCAGGGTTTCGAGTTTAGTTAGGGTTCACCGAGTAGGTTTCGGGTTGGGGTTGAAGGTTAAGAGTTTAGGGGCTTGGAGCTTTGGGTTAAGGGTTTAGGGTTTAGGGTTTAGGGCAATAACCACAAAAAACAAAGCGTACAAACTCAGCTGAGGCACAATTGTGTTGAGAAGACAACGGCTGGCCTCCGATTTTGAATCCTCGTTCAAATGACCCAGACAAGACGGAATATCTTTGCACCACAACATTTTCGCAGCATTATAATACAGCAAAAAATCAATGAACACATCTGTACAGCGATTTATTGTCCGGATCGATAGACCCAAACCTTGAGCCACATCAAAGGGTGGATCTCACACATTCATTGAAGGGCATGAACACGCAGAGTCGCGTTTCGCAGGTGTTTGTAAGGACTCAAAAGGTTGCACAAACTAGGGATTGGGGTATGCTCTAGCAAACTCTTTAGAGATTACAAAATGGGATTATTGCTACTTCGGGGTTTAGCATGTGCGGGTGTAGCCCTCGTGGGTGTAAAGCCTCTCTACTGCCTTGAAAGCTTACGGCTTGGGGCTGGGTACATGGCTCCAGACCTTAAGATCTTAGCTTTTCAGTCGACTGGAGCATGGTCCTTGATATTGCACTACAATATATTGTATTTGTGCCATGTGTATATATATATATATATGCAATGTGGATGTATATTGGAAGTTTTGTGTTTGTACTTATGACTTGATTATAAGGTATTCTGTTCAAACAAATATGAACTGACCAGTTGTTCTTCCCTTATGAACGATAATTCACTATACTATGATATTTTACCATAAAACGAGGTATTACAGGACAAAACCATTTGTGCTGTGTTACCAGGTATTGTATTGTTCTGTGGTATAATAATGTTCGTCTATATATGTATGTATAAGTGAATATATGACTGTTTATGATATACTCTTTGGAGAATGATGTGATGTGTTATAGTATGGTATCACGTTGCATTATGTAATATTACATGTTGCATTCGGTTCTGGTATATACAAATGTATTCTATGGTATTGTAACAATAATGATAAAAAAAAGTTTATTGCATTCTTGCTTTAAAACATATCCAGAATAGTCCAGTACAGTGCAGTATAGTATGATATGGCATAGTCCATTATGTACTGTGTTCTAAGTCGAACATGTTACACTCGATCTTATGTATACACATATTACATATTATGATAATGTCAGCGTTGAAACCGACTTCTATTGCATTATGTCATGACTCACTTTCGTACATCTTAGTGCAACAAGCATAAAACATCACAGTACCTGGTATTTTGTCCAATTTTGTTATAGTGTAATGTACGATTGTGAATAGGTTTCAAAACGTTTTAAAGTCACTAACTTATGCTTGTTGTGTTGCATTATATTACATTGTACTATACGGTACTACACATATTCCTTTACACTGTACTGTACCACAATATTTTTTATAGCATATAGTTCCGTTTTGTATTGAATATAAACCATACAAACCCTCAGCCACAAAATCTTAAATTGAACCCCAGTGAGGCACAAGCTATGTCGAGTGTCGTTATGTCTTCCTACCGGCGAGCGGAACGAGCTCATGGGGCGGCTGTTAAGAACAAGGGTTCAGGGTTTAGGGCGTCGGGGTTTAGGGTTTAGGGCGTCCCCAATCAGGTCTGTCGACCATAAGTGAGTACCCTAACTTAAAGGGTCCTTGATTTCAAGACAGCAAAGCTTCAATCTTGAAGAGCCACTAATATAGCAAGAACACTAAAAACTGCAAGCACCCCGCACCCCCCACCAGTTCTCCCAAACCGCGACATCGGGCACCGAGCAAAGATCTCACCTTTGTGAACTAGAAGCGATGTCCTGGGTCTTGGGCACTTGGGGCGAATTTAGGGTTTCGTTCGGGATCTAATGTAGGGGCCTTAATAACTAGAATAGGGTTTTGGGGCCCTTTATAGTATAAGTATAGTAAGGAACCCCCAAAATAGTATAGGTAATTATTCAGGCCCCTATATTAGGTCTTTGGGCTCGAAGTAAAGGATCTAAATGAGGATTTGTGGGTCGGAGTGAGGGATTTCCGGGCTCAAGGTTCAGGGTTCTGGGGTGTCCACTAAACCCTAAACCCTAAACCCCTAAACCCTAAACCCTAAACCCTAAATCCCAAAACCCTAAACCCCTGAACCCTAAACCCCTAAACCCTAAACGGCTAAACCCAAACCATGGTTGTCGGAGCAGGTCTTTGGGGGTCTCAAACCAGGTGAATAGCGGCACGGTGGTCAGTGTCAGGACAGGTATCAAGGTTTCAGGTTCACGTTCACGGCTTGTGGTTGAGAGTGTGGGCTCTCCTGTGGTCTTTTCCACACGCGGCTATAAATACCGATAACTAACTCAGTATAAATGTTTACAAGGCCGAAATATCTACTAAACTCTCCTGAAACCCTAAACGGACCCTTCTGTTCGGGTAAGTGCTTACCTTGAACTACCAAAGCTACTTTTTTTTGCAGCAACCCTATACATTCCATGAACCAATGAAAAGGTAGGTTATGATAGGCTAAGGAGCCCCTAAACCCAAAAAGAGATTCCTAAAGCAAACAGGCATTCTGCAAGGGCCTTCATAATTAGAATAAGGTTTTGGGGCACATTATACTATAATACTTCTAATAACCCTAAACCCTAAACCCTAAACCAGGGCCTAAGGGTTTCGGGCTTAGGGCTTGATGGTTTGATGGTTTCACTGGCCCACACCGTGGGAAGTAACAACCTCCACATAAAACCCCAAACCGGAAACCCTAAACCACAGAACCTCTGAGCCGCCCCAACCCCCCCCAAAAAAAGGTAAACCGCCACAGTAATCATCATCCCAGACCTTCCAAAAATCCCTGGATTAAGGAATATGCCAGGATGCCCCGTATGTTTCAAGGCATATCGTTCTTGATTAAGGGACTTTGGAAGGCTTGGCATCATCATCATCGTCACCATCAAGATCATGAAATAATTCCAAAATTCTTCGCTACTGAAGGACGAAATGGAGTACAACGAGGTAGACCCGAACAGTTGGTAAAGCAAAAACACCTCCGAGACCTCCAGCCCCACAAGGCTAATTTAGAAGCCTGGATAAGTACAAATGCCATTCCAAAGGGTGCCTTGTTATAACCATATTACAGTACCTATAGTCTCCATTGTAATTCCTTTCGGGGGGTTACCTTACAGCATCCTTAATTTAATATTGGTTAAACCAAAAAACGGGACTACAATGGAGACTATAGGTATGTTCCGGAACCTTATTCAACTTACTAAGGCGTCTTCAGTACACCCGACCCCTGAGCAGAAACCCTGGGTCTCAAAGCGCAGAACCCCTAACAACAATGAACCGTCTAAGCCTTAATGCTCCTAGATGGCTCCTAGTCGGGAAATAGGAATCACGCTTTGGGAGTATATATATATACATAAATAAATAAATAAATATATATATATATATGTATATATACATATATACATAATCGTGAACCAACCTAAAGCCTACTCAACTAATATGGGGGGGCTTCTTCATCAGAAGGGGTGTTCGGGTACATCATACTTTTCGTTTGATGCAACAACCGAAGGAATATCATGTCTAATTATTAGGAAACAGGATTATTACGATAATAGCTATGTGTTCGGACCCCCCCCCCCCCGCATATTGACCCGTAAACCCTACGTTTATATACTTTTTACTCTCTATACCTCTGTAATGCAGGGGCCTAAATATTTACCAATACTTTTTTGGGGTGTCCTTATCATAACTATAGTAGAACGGGCCCCAAAACTCTACTCTAATTATCAAGGTCCCTATACCCTAAGCCCCTTATAGTAGCCCTTACAGAACCCTTTAAAGGAACCCCTCAGAAACCCTACTCCAATTATTAAGGCACCTATGTGAGGCAAGCCCTAGGCCCTAAACCCGAAACCCTAAACCCAGAATCCCTAAACCTCAAACCAACCCTAAACCCTAAAACACTCAACCCTAAGCCCTAAACCCTAAAACCCTAAACCCTAAACCCTAAAGCCCTAGGCCCCTAAGTCTGCTACTTTGGATGTCAGCTCAGGGGCGAATACTCAAACTCGCCAACGATCAACTCCTGCCTTGGCTTAGGGTTTAGGGTTTAGGGTTTAAGTGTGTGGGTTTAGGGTTTAGGGTTTAGGCCCTAGGGTTTAGGGTTGAGGATACAGGGTTTAGGGTTGAGGATACAGGGTTTAGGGTTTTTTGTCAAAGGGTTTAGGGTTTAGGGTTTGAGGACTAGGGTTGAGGATATGGGCTTTAAGCTTAAGGGTCTAGGGTCCACGGTTTTGGGTTGAGGCTTTAGGGCTTAAGGTTTATAGGGTTTTTGAGTTGAGGATATAGGGTTAAGGATTAGGGTCTAGGGTTGTGCGTTGAGGATATATGGCTTAAGCTGTAGGATTTAGGATCTAGGGTCCTAAACCCTAAACCCTAAACCCTAAACCCTAAACCCTAAACCCTAAACCGTCCTAAATTGAGGGATATAGGGTTTAAGGCTTAGTGGTTAGGGCCTAGGGTTGAAGGTCGTAGAATGATACACCTTGAACTACCGAAACCTTGTTTTGCCGGGCCCCTATACATACTATTTCAGGGTTTATGATGAGAACCTAGTAAAAGGCTGGTTATGGTAGAATAAGGTAGCGTTTAGGATTGAGCGTGTTGTAAAGATACAGAGTTTCCTGTATTAAGGGTTTCGGGTCTAGGGTTCAGGGTTGCATTGGGATTTGGATTTAAAGTTTAGGGTTCAGGTTCTAAGAATGACGGTCTATGGGGTGTTCTGTATCACGTGTAGTCTAAGGTTTAGGGTATAAAGCTTTGGATTTAGTAGGGGTTGGGGGTTTAGGGCTTTGCAATATAAACGGTGTTATTCAGTATCCAGTATAAGAAGAAACCCACAATGTAAAACTTTAATAAGGTTGGAGTTGGGCATGGGTGTATGCAAGGCCCCCTGAGATTTAACCCGCTAGGCCCCAAACCCCTTCAGCCCATCTCACCCAAAATCCTTGCTGTTCTTGGTTCCATTTCCCCTGTAGGAGTCTGCAATGACGGGGACGGAGGTCGCACCCAAATAGAAAATACTTTGACCTTAATGTAGTCCCTATATAGGTACTGTAGGGCCAATGTAATTATATACTAGTTGGGCACATGGACCCATAGGGAATCACGAAAGGGCTCCCTAAAGACCCAATTCCCCGGCATGCGGAAACCCTGAACACTCGGTGTCGGGCTTCATACGCCCACAGCGCCCTCATTTTCCACACCACCCCCGCGTACTTGGTGTCCCAAAGGGTCTAAGTACCAATATGGTAGATACTTTGGAGCCCAAAACATCTCCTAAACCCTAAACCCTAAACCCTAAACCTTAGACCCTTTGGGTTTCTATTAAGAAGTGGTATTCTACTCGTTTTCCTTGGGGCTCGGCTCACCGCCCTCACCATCATATTGGGGCCTTAACAATCGGAATAGCGTTTTGGGGCTTAGGGTTTAGGGTTTAGGGGTTAGGGGTTTAGGGTTTAGGGTTTATATTCAACAAAATGTACAACGGAACCTCAAGGAATAATAGCACCGCATCAGACATTATTCAGGCCGCAGGCCCTAAACTCTACTGCTGCTAGGTTTCCCAGTGACCCCTTGGGGATATGCTTTTCGCTTTCTACTGCTCGGTTTTAACCACTCTGAAGTCAAAGGATATGCCTCAAAAGTAGTAGGCTGTGGCCCATAACCCTAGCCCAGGGCCGCGGCAGCACCCAGTGCTCGTCCAGACCATCCGGCGCCAAGCGCATGGCTTGGTCCTTGCTCTCCACCTTGTCGGCTGGAGAAGCATGGAGAGTTTGCGTCCAAGGCACTTTGGTGGCTTCTGCGGTTTAGGGCGTTCCAGGTTTTAAGTTTTGGAGCTTGGGGTATTAGGGCTCAGGGTTGGTGTTTGGGGCATGGGTCTGGGGTTCAGGCATGTGGAGCGTCAGGATTACACAGACTGCCAATGCCGTTCTGTTTAAACCCTCCAAACCAAGAAACAAGGTATCGCAAAAAGGAACTACATTTGATAGCATAGGTCGTGTTGAAGTGTGCAGCATAGATCTGGATTGAAGGATGAAGGTGACCGGAGCCAGGGCGTGTGGTGTTGGTTTCCAAGAACAACTAAACAGACGTTCGTAATCTCGATAAGACACAAGAGCTCTTTACACCTGCATGGCGATATCTAGACAGAGTCTCGAAGGTCTTGCTGTTAAACCCTCCACAGTTTGAGATTGAAGCTTTGGGTTGACTGAGTCCCGCCGGTACCCGTGCCAGCAGAACAAATCATCAGGGGGAAGGGGAGGAACGGACCTTTCGAACTTTTGACCCCCCTGTTTAGCCTTGACCCATAAACCCTAGACGGTTGAACCATGGAGCTCTAGATAAAGCCGACAGCCTGAACCTGACCCCTGAAATCATCAAGAATCGATGCACCCTGAAATGCTGAATGTCTCAACACTCACCCGTGAGCCCCTCTCAAGCCCTCAACTCCAAGTCATTCATTTGGTGGTCGGGAGATAACATAATAATAACAATAGTAATCATAATAATGAGAACACATATTATCGTTATAACAATAGTTTAAAAAAGCTAAGACTCCTCCAGACCCTCGCGTATCTTCCGAACTCTTCATCTTCAACTCTCAGCTATCAACCGCGAAACCCTAAACCCTAAACCCTAAACCCTAAACCCTAAACCCTAAACCGTGCTCCGGATTCTTCATGCAGGCCGTCACGGGTTTGAGGTTTCGGCGATTCGGGCTGCTAAATCTAAGAATGCCAGGTGCTCGAACCACGCTCGGGTTTCACGCTTTGCGAAGCCCGGGTTCCCTAAGCGTCCATGTACCCAAATAGTAGATAGTTTTGGGTTTAGGGTCTAGGGCTTGGCCGCAAAGTACCTAATTATATAGGGAGTACTTTCAGGCCAAAGTATATACCATTTCGGTACATTCACGGACCCTTAGGGGTTTGCAACTGAAGTGCAACTCCGCTCGAAGCTCCCTTGGGAGACGGGCACTAGATACACGCATCATGAACCTCTTAAAGTCCTAAACCCTAAACCCTAAACCCTAAACCCAACAACCTAAACCCAAACTCTTTACAAGCAGTCTCAAACATTTGGAAAACAGGGGGCCCTGATCTAAAACCCCAAACAATAGGATGCTTTATAAGGGCCGCAAAGGACAAGGATTAGGGTTTAGGGTTTAGGGTTTAGGGTTTAGGGTTTAGGGTCCTTTACATAAGGCCCCCCCGACTTCCACTGGGAGGCCCGGACTATGTGCGTATTCTTGCCGAAGGTGCCTATGGCCGGCCTCAGCTGCTTTTGCGGCTTCCAATGCGGCCCTTTAGGGTCAAGCTTAGGGTTTAGGTTTGGTTTATAGTAAACTCCAAAAAGTTGGAAACCGGATTAAGGATAAATAGTGCTGGGATTTCCTAGACATTGCTCTTAAGCATTGAAGCTATTGGATTATTGGGTTTCCAACTTTTGGGGTTCTACTATAGGGTTCAGGGCTTACGGTTCCAGGTTTAGGATTTAATAGAGCTCTAGTTGGCAATTCTTCCATAAAACCGATATACACCTTGCCGACCCATAAACCAATAAACTAGCGTGTATACATCTAAAACAATAAACAGATAAACAACTCAATAACTAGATATATCGGGAAGTACATATATGTATATGCATATGTGTGTGACATAGGGGCCTTAACAATTACCAATAAACTTGTGAGGTTAACTATTATTACTTATCGTATGATATACCCCAACACCCTATTCTAATTATTCAAACTCCTTTATATATATATATATATATATATATATGTGCACATATATTTGCACCGCAGGCTTCAAGGGAGAGTTCGGCAGCACAGGAGGCTTCACAGCATCGGGGAACCAGCACACAAGGTGCGGTAAACGGCTACAGGGTTCGGGATTTAGGGTTTAGGGTTTAAGGTTCGGGGTTAAGGTGCCCGAAGCGCTCGTATCATGAATGAATCGGGTGTTGGGTATATCCCAAAGAGCCCAATACCCTTTTACTAAGGAATATACTTTAAATCATAATATTAAGGCCCCTATAACTTAAGGTATATTCCCTATTTAAGGGGTATTGGCTTCTCTAGGATTACATAGTACGTACTAACCGTCACCGCACACTCTTCAGCCGCAGACCCTGCACCCTAAAACCTCAACAAATCCCTAAACCCTAAACCCTAAACCCTAAACCCTTAAAGCCCTAATCTCAAACCTCGATTTAGGCTCCCGAAAAACGACAGCCCACACTCTCGTCGGCCGGTACTTTCACCATGTTACAGTTCAGGGCTTATAGGGTTTTGGGTTTAGGGTTCAGGATTTAGGGTTCAGGGCTTTGGGTTTAGGGTTCAGGGCTTAGGGTTCAGGGCTTCTCGGGTTTAGGGTATAAGGTTTCGGGAAGGATTACAGAAGGAATCTGGAGGAATACTATTATCACCTGCTCCGACCCCTATAGAACCTGAGATCGCGACTTGAGAATGCACGGGTATTTCCTTGGCGCACAG
This sequence comes from Symbiodinium sp. CCMP2456, assembly GCA_905221635.1. Classification (NCBI taxonomy): domain Eukaryota; class Dinophyceae; order Suessiales; family Symbiodiniaceae; genus Symbiodinium; species Symbiodinium sp. CCMP2456. The sequence goes on from CAJNDV010013348.1 coordinate 50,897, forward strand.
GAACGATCACAAAGGCTCCATGTACCCATATAGTAGATACTTAGGCCTTAAAGTACCTATATAGGGATCCCTTTAAGGCCTAAGTATTTACCCTAAACCCTAAACCCTACTATAAAGGTACATGAAGCCTTTGGGGATGCTGTCTAGCTCAGGTCTCAGAGCCGATGTTGCAACCGCAGTTTCAACTTTTAGGGGCTTACCCAAAGGCCCCATAGTAGTTCCTTTTTGAAGTTACCTTAGGTTTAGGGTTTAGGGTTTAGGGATAAGGGAGGATTCTATTTTTGAACCCCCAAAAGGAACTACTTTAGGGCCTATGGGTAGGCGTTCGGCTTTCAGGTGTGGGGCTCCAGGTGCCCAGGCCCTCTGGATCTTGTCAAGCTTCAGGGTGTAGGGTCTACCTTAACCCCGGATAGCCTACCTTTTCAAGCCTTAGGAAGCCATCATAGTGAACCCCTAAACCCTAAACCCTAAACCTACCTTTCTCAAGCCTTAGAAACCATGATAAGGAACCCAAACCCAACCCTAAAACCTAAACCTACCTTTTTCAAGACTTAGAAACCATGAGAATGAACCCTAAAAGAAAGGAAGTTCTTGAGGGTCCAGGAAAGGTTTGGGGATCCAGGGACTACCAATCCTTAGGGTTTAGGGGTTTAGGGTTTAGGGTTTAGGGTTTAGGGGTTAGGGGTGTAGGGCTT